>OX457032.1:34447166-34481049 GCA_949752745.1 Protula sp. h YS-2021 | reverse complement strand
CTCTGAAAGTGAGTCAGAAACAGACTCTGTTTGGTATGATATGGTTCAAGAAGTCTACGATGAATATGATACCAAATTTCAAGAAAAGGTTTCAGAATATGAAGAACAAGGGCTTGAAGATGCGCGTGACATAGCAAGTGATGACTTTCGACCCATTTATAAGCGTCGACTTAAACAACTGTTTATGAGACTATTCAAATATGCCCAACGCCTACAACAAAACGAACATTATGAAACCATTTTAGAAGACTTTAATTACTTTGTTGATGAAAAACATTACGAGTATTCAAAGGCACTAAAGGCGGCTATAAGAAGAAACGATGCATTCTTTGAAGAGCTTCTAGATGAGGAGGAGGAAGATGAAAGCAGTGACGAAGAAATTGATATGGATGCCAGTGAACAGAGTGAAGCAGATGAAGAAAAATAGACTTATTTGACTAAACATTTATAATAAAGACTTTGTAAATCAATAAATGTTATAATATTGTTATAGATTTAAGCTGTATATATTTAAGTGTATTTAAGTGTATTTAAGTGTATTTAAGTGTATTAATAAACCTATTCAACATATGTCTTATTTTTTTCTTTTCTTCAACTACAACTTGTTGAACAACTTGTTAAACAGCATGTTGTTGAACATGTTGAATAGGTTGAACATGTTCAACTTGAGCAACAACATGTTGAACATGTTCAACTTGTTGAGCATGTTGTTGAACATGTTGAACATGTTGAACATGTTCAACTTGTTGAACATGTTGTTGAACATGTTCAACATGTTCAACTTGTTGAACATGTTGTTAGCATGTTGAACATGTTGAACAACAGCTCGTTGAACAATTGTGGTACAATTGCTAAACAACTTGTTGAACAATAGTTTGACGTAAAAATAATTCAAACACATGCTTGAATGGTGGGGGGCGCGCGCCATTCCAAAACCACCTATGTACAAACTACTGTACACTGAATCCAACGGTGAAATTTTCATGCAAATCCGTCAACTATAGCGGAATTTATCCCACTTTTTACAAAATTAAAAATTGTGGTAAATATGCATACAGCCAACTGCGTAAATAGCCTATAACCACTTCATGTTAAAACAAGATATAAAACTGAATCAAACAGTGAAAGTTTCATGCAAATCCGTCAATCATAACAAAAGTTATTTCACTTTTAACTTATCATTTTAAGGTGAATTCATGATACATTCAGCCAGCTGCGCAACCAGTCGATGACTATGTGAAAACTAGATATAAAACTGAATCAAACAGTGAAAGTTTCATGCAAATCCGTCAATCATAACAAAAGTTATTCCACTTTTAACTTATCATTTTAAGGTGAATTCATGATACATACAGCCAGCTGCGCAACCAGTCCATGACTATGTGAAAACTAGATATAAAACTGAATCAAAGAGTGAAATTTTCATGCAAATCGGTCAAGTATAACACTTAGGGTCATACTGCAACTCCAAGCAGTTAGACACTGCTGCCTCAGAAAAACAAAAAGCATGACACCGCTGTCTACATTGTTGATGACGAAATCTGATTACGCAGTCTGATTACACTGATGACGAAATGCTGCTGATGACGATTGAAGGTTGTATGACGCCATTTTCTTTTCTAAGTAAACACTGCATTTCAAACAAAAAAAGGAAGAAGAATGGAGTACAAAGAGCAACATAAGCAAAACATTTTATCATGGTGTTGGTATGTATGCATGAGAGTGTGGGGAAAAAAAAAGTTGCCATCAGAAGGTTGAAATACCTATGTGGCTTATGAAACGCTCAGTCGTGGTGTGTATGTGTGTGTGTGTGTGTGGAGAGAGAGAGAGAGAGAAAGTGTGAGGGAAAAAAAAAGTTGCCATCAGAAGGTTGAAATACCTATGTGGCTTATGAAATGCTCAGTCGTGGTGTGCGGAGAGAGAGTGTGGGGGAAAAAGTTTGTTTACTAAGTTTGTTTACAAAGTTTCAATGAGTTTCAATTATGCAAATAACCAAAGTTTGTTTACAAATTTTGTTTACAAAGTTTGTTTATAAAGTTTGTTTACAAATTGTGTTTACAAAGTTTGTTTACAAAATTTCAATGAGTTTCAATTATGCAAATAACCAAAGATTGTTACAAATTTTGTTTATAAATTTTGTTTACAAAGTTTGTTTACAAATTGTGTTTACAAAGTTTGTTTACAAAGTTTGTTTACAAAGCTTGTCTGCAAAGTTTCAATGAGTTTCAATTATGTAAAGAACCAAAGTTTGTTTGCAAATTTTGTTTACAAATTTTGTTTACAAAGTTTGTTTACAAAGTTTGTTTACAAAGTTTGTTTACAAATTTTGTTTATAAAGTTTGTTTACAAATTTTGTTTACAAAGTTTGTTTACACAGTTTGTTTAGAAAGTTCACTTTTGTTTACAAAGTTTCGATTCGTTTCCATGACCACGCCTATGACGTCACTTCCGGTCCAGACAGTATTAAAGACAGAAAGTGGGCGGGGCTTCATTGTCTTCATTGATTTCATTGGCTTTTCATTGGTCATGTGACTGATGACGTCATTATCACCATGGTTACGCCTTGGTTACGCCTATGACGTCACTTCCGGTCCAGACAGCACTTCCGGTCCAGACGCTATGACGTCACTTCCAGACAGTATGACGTCATCAAGTGGTCCAGACAGTATGACGTCACAAAGTGAGCCAGACAGTATGACGTCACTTCCGGTCCAGACAGTATGACGTCATCAAGTGGCGTGAAAACGGTGTTTCTATCCTACTACCGTAGCATCCGGGAAAGAGGACAAAACAATGGGAGCGCACTGACGTGGCCCGATGTCCGGGAGACATTTGTGAGGCGGTCCCATTCTTTGTCGTGGTCCTGTTTGTGGGGTGGTTCTATTTGTGAGGTGGTCCCATTTATGGGGTGGTCTTATTCCGGGGATATCCTGTATTTCCGTTCTGTTTTCTATATACTTGTTAAATAATAATTTTATTTGTTTTTAAACTTACCGCGTTACACAGTGACACCGCGGTAAGTTTAAAAACAAATAAAATTATTATTTAACAATTAAATATTCAAGGCGGTGAAGGAAAACACAGCGCATAGGGACTTCGTCTCTAGCCTCAATAAAACACATCGTTTTATATTTAAAATTTGGGTGATATTTTTTTCTTGTTGAAAATTGTTAATTGACGAAACAATGACAATATTTTTCGTTCAACAACACGCATTACAATTTGCCCAAAGTATCACCCAGAAAAAGTAGGGGTAGGGAGAACTTTTTTTTTTTTAATTTTTTTTTATTTACACTTTTGACCCCAACATCTGAGAGCACTTAAAACGCAGTTCTAGGGGTATATCCATGTATCTCAGGTAACAGTCTGAAGACCAACCTCCTTGGGACTTGATAATTTCTGGGGGCAAACCACATTTTAGCGCAAAAGTGGCTCCGCCTCGGCGGAGACTATGGCCATTGTAACGTGAGGGGTCCAGGGAGAGAGTACTTAGAAAACCTTTGAGTAACTGCGTAAACATATCATGTGTTAAAGGAGTAAAAGATGCCCCAAACCTGCACGAGAATAGAGGTGCATCTAGTGGGGCAGGGCTGCACGACAGGGTCTTTCTTAAGGCTGTAACTGGACACAAAGCAGAATTGGGAATCGCAGGGATGGGAACAGAAAATACTCTAGAAAAATCCCTCAAAGTTTTTGTATACTTTACGTTGACTAGGGCCCCTGATTTCAAAAAGGTAACGTCCCTTCTACATAAATCTTTACGACAATCGTGTGAATTTACCGCTCTAGTCAGAAGGGTTGACTTCCTAAAAAAGGTGAAAAACCCCATTAAGCAGGCTGCCCAGAAGCAAGCGTGTAAACTGTTCCTTGTGTCAATAAGCGGCGCGATGCGAGACAGAATCTCTATTGTTATCGGAAGTTTTTGAAGCGGTGCGGTTCCAAATTTTGTGTCAATACCCTTCAGGAGAGTTTGTAAGAATTAATTGTTCTCTAAGGGATTCTCGTAGCCGAGCTCCAGATGCAGTATGAAGTAAATATTTAGCTAATTTTAGGCTTTAGGTCATTGCAAAAAGTCAATGTATGGCATCAAATCTCTGTTTTATTTCCAGTTTCAAGTTCCTTGTTTTACCCGAGGTATTTATAACACACAGGCAGCACGACAAAGAAAATATTCACAGAATAAAGCGCAAGATATACGAGTGAGTTGTGACGTCACTGGTCATGTGACACCTGTGTACTACACAGGACTGCGATATGCGGGGGGGGGGGGGGGTGGGGAGGGGGGAGGGGGAGAAGGGAAGGGCGACGTTAATACAGGGTGGTCACCTGGAATCCGAAACGAAATTCCCTGAGTTTTCCAGAGGTTTTCCACTCACTGAATTTTGACATGATTCAAATGGTCATCACCAAGAAATCTATATATGCTAAAAGGGTGTGGCCATAGGCAATACATATTCAGGAAAACGGCGATGTAACATGACAGAAGCAAAAACTATAGTCGTCGACTCCGTATCCCACTACTTCTCTTCAACGCTTAGAAAAAGACAACGTTCAACAAATTCTTACTGGATGTATCGAATTTTGTAAAAGAAAAAGGTTTACGTGGAAATTCCCTGGAAAATCTGGAATTTTCAAAAAAATTACATTTCTAAATTCCCTGAGTTTTCCCTAACTGTAAAATGTCGACTCATTTTCCCCTGAATTCGATGATTTGTACTACAGGCGGTCTACCTCAAATGGCAGCAAGGATTTGAACATTAGACCACCATTTTTTCCAGAAAAAAAGGGTCGATTTCACACTTTAAGTCTAGACCTGATTCGGAGCAAACTCTGTCTAGAACGCGGTTAAGGCTGTGTTTCAGACCATAGTGAATTTCACGGCCTCGGTCCAGACCACATTCATATGTGATCTTCTATGTCTGTATGAACTGACAAAACCCTGTCTAGACTCTGTTTGAAATCTGGTTTCAGACCAGGTCTAGACTGAAGTTGTGAAATCGGCTCAAAGTGTCTATGATCGGATTGCGGTGTGTAAAATGGAACTAAAATTGTGTGGCATGCAGTACGAGGTGGAATACCATGCACGCCCTCACTCCTTTTGTTTTTTTTTGGGGGGGGGAGGGGCAGATGATAGGGCATGCAATACGGGCTGGAACACTAAGGAAGCTCTCACCTTATGATTTGTGGGGAGGGAGGGGAGGGGGAGGTGATATGGCATGCAGTACGAACCGGTACACTAACAACGCCGTTACCTGATGATCTGGGAGGGGGGGGGTGATAGGGAGGGGTTGATGATATCGACGTATTTAACATTGAAATAAATTAACTACAAAATAAAAAGAAAATACCTTAAAATTGCACTTCTTCAAGTCGTACAAATGGTTAAAGTTCCATTTCTTTCATTCTTACACACTGAGCATAAACATTTACATTTTCACTTCAACCCATAGACGCTTGTACTTTATGTTTTAGGTGTGCCAAAAACAACCTTAGACAATTTACAAACTGGCTAAGACATCAAAAGCCTTTATTTTACGTCAGAAACGACACGTCACCGCATGAAGCTATGACGTCACAGGCGCCAGTAGGGCAATAGCAGCGGCCCCGTTTCTACGCCGTGTTCATGCCAAACAGCTACAATCCAGCTGACAAACAATTTAGGATATATTTTTTTCCTGTTTACTCAATTACTTCACTTTACGTCATTCCTGAATTTGTGACTGTGATCCTAATCATGCCAAAATGTTGCCTATAATATTAACTATATAATAAATTAATTAACAAAAAAATCAGTACTTTTTTATCTATACAGTTTAATGTATGGAGAGTGATAAATTCAAGATATCCTGTGATGGAGGTGTTAAAGGAGGCGTTGTTTTACAGCTAACCTCTACGGCGGTTCGGTCTACTGTGTAGCAGACCTTTTGGATCCTCCGACATAGCAGAAACAATTCGGCGGAAATAGTACTCGAATTGAAAGAGCGGAACTACTTCGTGTTTATATATCACAGATCTCCCCCAGTTGACACACAACAGAGAGGTCAACCACTGTATAACAACGAGCACGAAGTGCGTCTGTACTTGTCTCTCGTAAATAAGCAAAGGTTATTTCACTGTTTTCTTTCACAAAAATCTCGCCCAGTCGTGAATCTGCGAGAACGGCGCAAACTTTCTCACTCTCTCACAATATACGTGAATACATGAGCACTCGGCAGGAGTCTCGCCCCACTCGTGAATCAGCGAGAACCGCGCACCTGCCTGCATTCCTGCGCATACCTCCACCACAAACAGCCAACACACCACTTCGCAAACTCTCCACCTTCCTCCCCCCCCCCTCTCTCTCTCTCTCTCTCTCTCGTTGCTGTCCAACAGCCAACCTCTACGGTGCTTCGGTCTGTTAAGTATAACACCTCCGCAGACCCACTAGGGGATTCCGCAGAAAATAGTACACATAATACAGAGGAACTCCTTTTTTTAAAATATCCATCCGCTCTGTGTTTACACATCACATGCAGATCTCCCCAGCGGTCAGCTCCCTTTTTTCATTTGATTTTTTCTCCTCCCGTCCGCCAGAGGGCGTCTCACTTCTGCTGCTGTTGTATCTTCTCGAGCAGCAGCTCCATCTGGGCAGACAGGTTGGGCTGCCCCTTGTAGTTGATTTTCGCCAGTTTTTTGTATTTTTCCCGCTTCTTTTTCTTGTACTGATGAAGCGCCATCTCGCGGTTTTTCCGCGACTTATCCAGCTCCTACAACAACAAATAAATAGGAAAAAAAAACAAAAAAAACAGCATATTATCTGAGTAACAGTCAAATCTTTTTTCTCTTTCATTTGCTTATTTATTTTTATTTTGTCTTGTTTTACTTGTACAACTGTTGTGCAACTGTGTGGGGGTTTTGTCCCAGATGAATCACCGGGTTCGCGTTGGCGGGGTTTTTGTCCACTTTTTGGGCATTTTTTTACCAAATGACTCACTTTTTCGGAACCCACCGAGCCTTTCTGGACCCAATTGAGTCACACTTTCCTTTATTGACTCACTTTCCTGAGAACCCAGCGCGAACCCTGAATCATACAAATGGCACACTACCAGCACACAAATGACGCTGTTACCTCTAAATTTAAACCATACTACATGACACAAACCATCAAAAACGGATTGTAACAGTAACAGCCGGCGTTGAAGGGTCAGAAACTCTGGTTGGGGGTAGCAAAACAAAAATAAGTTTGCTACCTGTATAAAAGGACTTGTACCGCAACTCGAGAGGGACCATGAATTAATTCAATTTTCATTTTTCAACTAGAGCTTTACCACGATCGTTTCGACAGAAATGACTCTCTGGAGCTACCAAATTTTTTTTTCCTTCTCTCCCTCTCCCTCCTCTCTCTCTCTTCCCCCTGACCCCTCTCTCTCTCTTCAATCCCCCTCCTTTCTCTCTCTCCCCTCTCTCTATCTATCTATCTATCTCTCCCCTTCTCTCTGTCCCTCTCGCTGCCTCTCTCTCTCTCTCTCTCACCCTCTCTATCCATCTATCTATCTCTCTCTTCCCCCTCTCCCTCTCTCTGTTCCTCTCGCTGTCCCTCTCTCTCGCCCCTCCTCTCTCTCTCTATTTCTCCCTCTCTGTTAATTCCAGGACACACATCTGCTGACTACCTTCTGCTTTTCGGCTTTTGCTTTATGTTTCTGTTGACTAATTCGTTCCGCTTTGTCAAAACTGGACTTCTTTTTGCCTGTATTGAACCTGTATTTCAACAAAACATTTAACAAATCTTTTTAAAGAGAGTGCAACTTTGAAGCAAATTTCCAATTTTACATCGGTCAATTTTTTTTTTTACATACTGAATCAAACAACACCTTTTTTAACGGCCCAAGTAGAAGAGTTAAACGGTGTACTTAGTAAAGTATCTGTGAAAGCCTTATGTCCCACAATCCCACATTTTTTTGTACGGCCCAGATGTCCCGGGCAAATACCCCTCCTCCGACACTGCAAACAATCGTTGTTTACACGTTTTTTTTTTTTTTTTTTGGTTTTTTTTTTTTGCATGGGGGTGTTTGCACGGGACTTAGTTTGAACGGGAGTGTGTTTACACGGGGGTGTGTTTGCACGGGATTTGTTATCACTGGGGTGTGTTTGCTCGGGGGATTGTTTACATTCCCGAGCAAACACACTCCCGATCTTTTCTTTTTTTTTTATATTACTATTTTAAAACTTGCCGGCTTTGTACATCTTGCCGCCTGTTCTGCACACTTCCACCGCCGCTTACGCCCCCGCGCCCCCCCCCCCCCCCACACACACTCTCTCCTGTATATGGGGTGTATCTGCCCGGGGGTTATTCTACAAACGGTGTGTTTACCCTTTGGTTGGTACATGTTGCCGTCTGTTCTGCACACTTCCACCACCGCTTGCGTCCCCCACTCTCTCTTGTTTTCTTTCTTTTCTCTTCATTTTCCAGTATTCTCTCATCACTTCTTTCTTCTTTTTATCCGCGAAGCCTTGGCCTGTACAAGTGATTTCAACTGTATATCTCATTCAATAGGCACTCTTATAACTTGATCATTCTGTTTAGAGCACTGCTATGTGCTTACGGACATTAAAATCAAATCTGCCACATGAAAACTATGGATGTTTTACTGATTCCGCCATTTATTTATCACCAGAGGCAGGGCTGGTATGATTTAAATCAGTGATTTAAATCAGTGATTTAAATCGCGATTTAAATCACTATAAAAAAGTAAAAAAAGTCACGATTTTAACTTTTTTGTTCCAGAGTAATATTTATCAATAAAATGCTAGAACAAGTCCGTTGAGTTCATTGTTAGGTTATTAACGACTTAAGCTTCTCATGCGACGCAGTCACCCACACCCCCACACCTTTTGTGCCTTATGTACACACTGAGTGAACGGTATTTGTCCATTGTGGTGCCCGTACTAATTTCCAAACAGTTGCTTGCTGATAGCAAGACGGCTTAATAAATAATAGCGCCAAGACTATTGTCTTATACAAATTAGCCCTGTCAATATAAGTACTCCCGTTATGAGTTACTATCATTGTTGATTTTAACGTCAAAGAGTAATTAACCCAGAAAATATGTGGTGCACTAAATCTGAAAAAAAAAAATGACTGGTAGACGTCTAGCTCCCGTCTACCATTTCGACAGAAATGCGACAAATAGTTGAAACGTAAAAGCTTTTTGCAAATGTTCAGTTATTCGATGTGATGCTGCTGAGAACTGCAATGGTATTAGACTAATAAATAGTGAAAATCAGTTCTGTATGTTTTTAAATGTTCTGTGACTTTTTTTGGTGATTTAAATAAAAAAGTCAATTTAAATCAAACAAGTCAAAAATCATGACTTTTTTAAAAAGGTCATGATTTCTACGAGCCCTGACCAGAGGCAATATTATACGTACATTATTTATTGCAAAAGAACAATTTTTTTCAATTTAAAGCTAGGCTCTTATGTTTATCTTTTTCAGTTTTGTGAGGAAAAACAACAACTTCGAACAAACCCTCTTTGACATTGCCTCTTTTGTTTTTATATTTCATCTGAGTGATTTTTCTCTTGCTGACGTGTCCCTTGTGCCCTCCTGCCTTCGCCGTCTTCATCCTTGCCTGTGCTCCACCTGGCTTCCCCATATCCTCTTACCTGCAATGTGTCCTTATGAATTTTTCTACATTAGTATGTTGGGGAAGAGAACGAATGTTTACATTACATCCAAATTGGTGAAATGTAAAAGAACATCTTTGTCATATGAAAATAAGTTTCTTGGTCAAGTATCGCAAAAACAAGGCATTTCTGCATTGAAAGGGCTAACTTATTTGCAGCTAACTTATTTGGCAGAGTCATAATGTACAAGCAAGAGTCAGTAATTGGGATAAAATTCTGGATTTTTAATATCGTTAGGGAAATCTCCCTGAAATTGCACGTAGCAAATGTATACTACTGACAGATGAGGTCGAATCAAGCATTGCCACTACAAAACACAGCAAATTCCTAGTATATAGACAATCAAGCTTATCAATTTGGCTAGTTTTGTAAATTTTTCCCTTGGAAGACGAATGATACTGTCGATTTTATGTTATAACATTACGAGAAATGTGGGTTCTAAGGCTGTCCAAGAAGAAAACGAGGAAAGTAGGTTTCGGGCTATCAACATTAAATTTCTCACTCTACCATCGAACGCATAAGCCAAATTACACTGTGGGCGTTTACAATAAAAATGCGTATAAAAATTCTGCGTTTCGAATAAAAATAACCGGGAAAATGAAAGAAATGACAGAGACATTTCGCCTAAATATCAAATTTCTCTTGCACCAAAGAGCAATCGGGTTTCTACAACCCGTATGCTATTTTTTGAAATAGATCTAAAGTTTTAGGAAATAGTCTCAAATTTCAATTCTTCTATGTTCCAAGTATGAGCTGTTTTTGCAATATTTCTTCTATATTTTTCTATAATTTCTTTCATTTTATTTACCTCTGTCCTCGCAGCCGAAATTCAAAACTCTTGCGAATTTTATTCGAAACAACCAAATTGTGAGTTTGCTTATGCTATGGTCTTAGCTCCAAGTCATCTCTTGGTTACTTTAATTGTTATGTTGGTTTATCAGAACCTCAGTAGCTGGCCGCTTCTTTGAACTGCCAGTTTTAGCTCCTCTTCATCGTAAATTATGTCACTAGGTGCAGCAGCTCCAAGAAGCTACGCACTACCTAAGGATCGGCTACCGACGGAGAGATATACAAGTTGCCTGGGAAGAGCCGACTCTGAGCCAAAAGTGCTGGAGGGCGATAATATGTATTTTTAATCTAAATGTGAAGCACAGCAAAGCAGACTTCGTAAAGTCTTCGAGCAATTAATGTTACAACAAGTGTACAATAGTGCCAAGTTTACGGTATACCGTAAACGGTTCTCACTTCTATAAGGTTAGTCTTTTCTCTTCGCGAAGAATTGCACTGGCTATTTGCAGCCACGGATTTCAACACTGCACTTAATTAAAAAATTAAACGAATACTTACTTAAGTATGAAGTTTGATTTGGATTCTGTTATGAAAGTTCCATTAGGGAGTGGGAGACATGAGAGAGTGTTAAGTTTTCCGTAGTCATTCTTCAACGTTGATAAGCTCAAATGCCCAGGGAGTGGGAGACATACCGATCATGATAATAATTATTCGCCATTAGGGACGGGATTGCTAAATTGGTTCCCAAAGCCACTCTAGAGTAGCTTTGGTATCGGGTAATTTTGGTCCTAACCAAATCAGATTTGGTCCTAACCAAATCAGATGGGGGATTTCAATTGCAGATAATGGAATAACACACAAAGAACTGGATACAAAAATTAAATAAATAAAAAGAATGCGTTATGTTTGTTATACCTTGTTTAGTAAAAGCACTGACATTTAGGAAATACTGTAATATTGCACAAATACTGTATTATCGCCGACATCTCTGAGAGGTCATCTGTTTATAACAGCGGTATTATCGCCTGCAACGATATTATCGCCTGCATAAAAAAACAAAGACCTCGCAATCTTGAAACGGGTCTTGATACACTTTTTCAATAAACTGATAAGATAACAATTATTTTTATTTTGATTGAAAAATCAAACAACATTTTTATGTTCACTTTTCAACTGTTGACAGTTGGCACTGAAGCCGACAAGTTACGGAACACACAATTTTTGGGGGTATGGTCGAAAGGTGAAGGACGCATGGGTTACTCGAAACCGGTCGTTTATTAACGACGCTTGCCGGTCTACGGGATTGCATCCTCACAGAGGGTGGGCATGTCTCCCACTCCCTCATAGAACTTCCATAACAGAATCCCAATCAAACTTCATACTTAAGTAAGTATTCGTTTAATTTTTTAATTCTATTATGGCAGTTCCTTTTTCGGGAGTATCGCCATGAGACTTTAAGGAATGCGAGATTATCAACACAATAGAAACATGCACAAACATTTCCATTTTTATTGGTATGAACACAATAGTGATATCAATGTGTATGCAAGAAAAAAGAACTCCATATTGTTCACACTGTAAAATATAGCCGCAATACTGACTGTATGACAGCTAATACTGACAGACCAAAGAGATCAATTTCTTGGATACCCGGTGTCTAGCTATGTCTTACAACCCATCCCCCCTTGTTTTGCCGCAGTTTGCAAGCAGGTTGCGAAGTTGTTTCCGGATATAACCGGCTTATTGTAAAACCTCGAAAAAGTAGTTGCGTTTCTCCAGCCTGCTGATTTCATGATCGTTTTGATATCTACCCACCTAGATGCTGCAGATGTAGGCGTGCTATGGGCTTTGAAACGTTTAATATCTACACCACATATATATAACTCTGTCTTAATCCACGAAGCTATTGTAGCTATCGAAACAGACCTGTGAGGTTTTCTATAGGAAATAAATAATTTGGATTCATTTCCCCTTAACAACTTAGTCCTACGTATATATTGCTCCAAATAATGTACAACACAAATTGACTTATCTAGAAACGCAAAAAACATTAGCGGTTCCTGGTGTTTACCAGGTTTTGAAGTTTTAAGTAGCTCAGTAAACAAAAATTGTACAGAGTCCTCATCCATGGACATAAAGTCTAATCTTAACATCTGTAAACTTTGTACCCTCTGACCCGACAAAATAGCGGTTAATAAAACTGTCTTCAAAGTAAGTTGTTTTAAAGATAAAGCATCTGCAGGATGGTATTTGCTCAATTTGTTCAACACGTCATTAACGTCCCAAATAAAAGTATATCTCGGCAGACATGGTTTTAAATTGAAAATGCCTTTCATGAACCTACAAACAAGAGGGTGATTGCCTGCAGCAACCCCATCAATCGATCAAATAGTGCTGATGGCGCTTCTTGCCGTGTTAAGACAAATATAACTAAACCTTTGCTTATGTAATAAATAAAAGAAATCTAAAACAGTCCCTATATTGGAATTAAGGGAATCTTTACGCCGTCTCTTACAATAACTTTTCCATCGATAGAGATATGTCCTATATTGTTCTCTTGTAGATTTCCTCCAGGAGTGCATGATAATTTTCAGAGTCTTACGTGAAATGAACGGGTTTTGTAAGTTGAACCTGATATCTGCGTTAGGAGGAATCTTGCTCTGATATTCACGGTGTGAGCCGCCACTGGATTGTGTACCGCCTTTCCTTTCGAGAAAGAATATGGAAAACCTATAAGCGTGTTGATCAGTTTAGAGAACCAATATTCCCTGGACCAGAAAGAAACAACCAAAGCCAAATCACATCTATCCTGTTGCACCTTTTGCAAAACTCTTCCAATAATGGAAAAAGGCGGAAATGCATAAGCGTTTATGCTATTCCAGTTAAGACTGAACGCGTCACAAACAGAGGCCATAGGATCGGGGTACCATGAAGCATATTTTTCCAATTTATTGTTGAGTCTTGAAGCAAAAAGATCGAAATTGATATTAGGGTGCAATTTCCTGACTTTGGAAAATTGAGAGTCGATCAACGTCCATTCTGTGTTAGGAGTTAGTGTGCGAGACAATTTATCGGCTTCTATGTTCTTCACACCTGGGATGAAGGAAGAAATTAGATAAATTTTTCTCTGAATTGCCCATAACCAAATACTTTTTGAAATTTGATGACATTTTAGGATTTTTCCCCCTTGATGTTTCAAATAGGAAACAGTGGTTGAATTGTTGGAGCAAATTTTCAAGACCAGTTTGTTCCTGTCCGAGCACAAGCTCAATAAGGAGTAATAGACAGCCCACAATTCCTTCAGGTTAATATGAGAGTCAGTCTCATTGGAATTCCATTGGCCCCTGGTTTGTGAGACAATAGTTTTAGACTCCGGTAGCATTAGAACACCACCCCAACCAGAGTTGGACGCATCAGTTTTCAAAACAAAATCCGGATTTTTTACCGTTACGTCAACAAAAGAGTCATCAAGGTTGTTTAAAAACCATTGCAAATCGTCCCGGGCCACCTGAGATATTTGCATATATGCTTCATAGTTTCCCCGATTGACCTTTAAGGCATGGGATTATTAGTGCCTTAATTTTTATGATATTTTCCTTTGTTGGCCTGACTGTCATGTTGATAGTATCTAAGATAAAGCCAAGATATGTTAGTATTTGAGTGGGCCAGAGAACTGACTTTTCATAGTTTACCACAAACCCAGCATTCATACTATTTTCCACGTTTTCAAAACATTTATCAAAGGTGCTTTCAGTCAAGAAGCTATCATCTATATAGTATTAATTCTGAAAACCTCGTTCTCTTAAAAAACCAAATAAAGTTTTGGTAATTTGGTAAAATCGCGAGGCCCTGACGAAAGACCGTTGGATAAGACCCGGAATATATATGTCTGGCCTTTGAAATAAAATCTAAGAAATTTCTGGTCACATTCCCGTATCGGTACGGAGTAATAAGCATCCGAAAAATCTACGGAAGCCATAAAATCACCTTGAACCATAAGATCTATAGCCGTTTGCAGACTTTGCAACTTGAAATGTTTTGTTTCTACGTATTTGTTAAACGATTTCAGATTTAGAATGAGGCGAATGCCGCCATTTTTCTTGGGTCTTATGAAAATATTAGAAATAAACTCATCTTCTTCCGAGTTATAATCAATAGGGATAATAACACCCTTTTTGATCAATTTTTGTAATTCCAATTCTATCAGTTTTTCTTCCGTAGTATTGAATCTTATTTCCCTTGGAAGGAAATTTTGATGAACCTCATCTTTTAATACTATTTTCAAACCAAACACCGAGTTAAAAATCCAAGGATCTTTCGTGAATGTATTCCAATATTGTGCATGATTTTTCAATTGGCCCCCTTGGAAATTTTCCTGGTTTCTTTTGCATATATCCTCAAGCGTTTTAAGAGTTGCGAAAGAATTTTCATACCTGTCTATCCTAGTGGAATTTTTTTGTGTTTGTTGGGCTTCTTCGGCCCTTGGTAGTTCTGTTGTTGGTTTGGATATTGGTAGCTGGATCGGTAGGGTCCTCGGCCTCGATTTGTGTGCGACCCCCTGCCCCTCTGGTACAAAAAGACCTTGTCTTTTTGGTTGTTTTGGAATGGTTGAAGGCGCTGGTCTTTTTTAATCGATGATACTATTTTGTGTGCTTCATCTGTGTCTTTCAAGACTGCAACCAAATTGTTACCAAAAAGCTGTTTGTCATAAGTGCGCTTTGAGCAAAGAGGCCTGTACTTGGGATGTATATTATACTTTATTTGCTGTTTTTTTTATAACAGTGATATCTGATGACGCTTTTGCAGCAAACTTTGTAGATGCAGATAGATGTTTGCAGAGAACGAATAATATTTCCGGCTTAATGTCTTTTTGATTTTGCAACAGAACATCTAGTGTTCTAAAGTTAGCAACTGCGCTAGCACAAATATTTTGCTGAACGGCTTTAAGCCAAAAATCTCTCTGTTTCATGTATTCTGGAAGGTTACGATAAATTTCAGCGTTCATGTCCTTGCCAGACAGTTTGTCTGTATTACCAGGTTCGGCGTACCTTTCTTTTAATTTTTTGATGTATTCAGAGTCACAGTCCTGGCTAAACCAGTTGTCCACTAACTCTTTTGATTTTAAATCAAGCGGAGGACCTTTCATGTCCTTTTGTACACCCTTGTTTAAAATCGCATCCAAGTCAAAGTTGGATTGTTGCTCTGTTTGTTTTCTATCAACATTCGGAAAAAAAGAAGCAAGATGACAAATCATGAATATTGAAATTCGTTTTCTCAGGCTCTTGGAACTGAGTATCCCTTTCAATGTAGGGTATGTTTCCGAAGGAAAAGCAATCTCTAGAGTTATTATTCTTATCACGGTCTGGTCCCGTGGATTCCAGGATTTCCCCATCTTCAGCAGTAGCTGAGAAAGATTTTGAGAGAGTCTGAGGTACTCTGTTCAAATTTCCCGAGACAATAACGTCATTGAATTTTTGACAAAAGATCTTTCAAGATCACCTCGTGAAATATTTGATTCTTTGGGACTCTCGACAGATTCGTCTCTTAGATTAGCACGAGTTCGTGAACTCTCACGAATCACAGAACTATGTCGTTTTTCCAACGATTGCGCTCGCGATCGATGTTTCGACTTTTTCTTGTGTTTTGTTTTGCTGGTATCTCTCGAAAGAGATCGATCCCTTTTTCTTTTGCTTTTGTGCTGGGATCTTTCGAGTGATATTCCACGACCCATGGTAATATACGCCAGACACTGGCTTAGGAAAATCAATATGGCCAGACACTGGCTTGTAAGTGTCAAAATTGCCAGGCGCTGGTTCGTTAAAACACAAAAGTAATAAACTGGCTAGACACTAGCCAAGAAAGCATGTAAAAAAGTCAGACACTGACGAAAAGCCAAAAAGAAAATGAAGGGACACCCTCGTTGAGCGATAATAAGAGTATGTAACTATACTATAAGTATTTGTTTAAAAACGTCCTCCTTAGTTTTTCAGATATATAAATCTGGACAAGGATGTTTTGTGATTAAAGTTTTATCTCCTGTTCTCTTCGTTTTTTGAACCGGAAGTAAACACTCAATGACTACGGAAAACTTAACACTCTCTCTCATGGCGATACTCCCGAAAAAGGAACTTCCATAATAGAATTACAAAATTAAACGAATACTAACTTAAGTATGAAGTTTGATTTGGATTCTGTTATAGTAATATTTAGCGTGTGTTAAATGTATTTATTATTCTTAATAGATAAATCTATGAATGCATGCACTTGGTATGCTTTAATGAATGGCGCATAAAACAATTAACATGGGATGAGTCATTCATGTTGTGTATTGGTATGATTTCGATATTAATTCAAATTTTCCGTCTAAGACGCACTACAAAGCGACATGCCATGTCTGGGCTAGAAATATACTTTTGAACTATGAAATGAAAAGAGCGTTGTTGCCTTGCGCTGTTTTTTAACGTCTCTTATGCTCATTAGTTTGTACCCTAAATCTGCATGAATATCCTGGAGTTCGGTGTAGTAATTATAAAACAATTTGTATTGTTCACGGTTTGTATAGTCAGGTGTGTTTGGCTAAATCAACAGATATAAAAAAAGGAGAAAACACGAAGTAAAGAGAGAGTTGTGTTTAGAGAAACAAGAAGGACGGCGATAGAAGCATCCTGGAAAAGCGACCGCATGAATAATAACAAGGAGTTGACTGTGAACGGACCTAGTGTATGGCTGTAATAGCAAGTTTAAATTAATTGTAATGCTCTTCTGTAAAGCAGAAGACCAAATGTTATCTTGATGTTTTAGAATAAAATGATATTTCTGTTTTGTTAATCACTGTTATTTCTCATCATTATAACGCGCATAATGATTGGAAAATCCAATTATTACAGTATCTCAGTGAGACTTTAACGCATGAGAGATTATCAACCCAACAGAAACATGCATAAACATTTCCAATTTTGCTGGTATGAACACAACAGTGATATCAATGTGTATACAATAAAAATGAACTACAAATTGTTCATACTGTAAAATATAGTCATAATACTGATAATAATCATAGTACTGTGAGAACTAAGAGATCAATGTCATGAATAGCCGGTGTCTAGCTATATCCTACTACTCCCCTTCACCTGTGTTTCAGCAGTTTGCAAGCAGGTTGCGAAGTTGTTTCCGGATATAATCGGTTTGTTGCAAAGCCTCAGAAAAGTAGTTGCATTTCTCCAAATTGCTGATTTAATGATCGTTTTGATATTTATAACCTAAATAGTAGTAGGAAAACGAGAGTTCTGGAACAGGAAGTGACGTCAAATTGACGTCATAGGGTGTTCCAGAACACCAATGAGAGTTCTGGAAAAGATGGTTTAGAACACCCATGAGAATTCTGGAACTGGTAATTGATAGAGCGCGCGCCCGTGTCAATGACGACGTCATCATGACGTCTTCATCATTACGTTATAATGACGTCATCATGACGTTATCATGACGTCATAATGACGTCATGGGGTGTTCCAGAATACCAATGAGAGTTCTGGAACAGATGATGATTGATAGAGCGCGCCCGTGTCAATGACGCCATCATGACGTTATAGCAACGTCATCATGACGTCATCATCATAACGTTATTATGACGTCATCATGACGTTATCATGACGTTATGACATCATGCCATCATACTAAGACTCTCCTAAGCAGCATAACCCTAAGTCACCTGTCAATCACAATGACGTCATTAGTCACGTGACCTGCCAATCATCGTGACGTCATCAGTCACGTGACTTGTCAATTATCGGTCATGTGACCCTAACTCTAACAAGACTTCCCGAAAACTTTTTGACGTCATAATGACGTCAGACCCCTAGGAGACGTCTTTTCTACCATCTGTCTATCATGAGGAAACGGGGCTTCTACCACACTTTTTGAAGTCATAATGACGTCAGACCCCTAAGAGACGTCCCTTCTACCATCTGTCTATCATACCTTCAGACCCCCCTCCCCAATAATGCACTCTACGGTTTAGGGTTAGGCTGCCCATACCCGGGCTCGAACCACCAACCTACCGAGCATGGGTCCGACCAGGAGTCCCACGCTCTAACAATTGAGCTATTCCGGACTGAACCAGATTGTATTGTGAAAACATGCCATATAAGGCTATAATACACAATGCACGATAAATTTCAGAGTGCACTCGTTCAGAGCGTGGGTGAAACCGATCGATAAATTTCAGAGTGCACTCGTTCAGAGCGTTGGAACGATCAATAAATTTGAGAAAGAATGGGATTGATGACGTCAGGATGATTGGCAGGTCACGTGCCTAATGACGTCATTGTGATTGACAGGTGACTTAGGGTTATGCTGCTTAGGAGAGTCTTAGTATGATGTCATGATGTCATAACGTCATTATGACGTCATGATAACGTCATGATGACGTCATTATAACGTTGTGATGATGACGTCATGATGACGTCGTTATAACGTCATGATGACGTCACTGACACGGGCGCACGCTCTATCAATCATCATCTGTTCCAGAACTCTCATTGGTATTCTGGACCACCCCATGACGTCATTATGGCGTCATGATAACGTCATGATGACGTCATTATAACGTAATGATGAAGACGTCATGGGTGCTCTAAACCATCTGTTCTAGAACTCTCATTGGTGTTCTGGAACACCCTAGGACGTCATTTTGACCTCACTTCCTGTTCCAGAAGTCTCGTTTTCCTACTACCCTAGATGCTGCAGAGGTAGAAGTGCCTCTGGTGCTATGGGCTTTGAAACGTTTAATATCTACACCACATATACATAACTGTGTCTTAATCCGTGAATCTATTGTAGCTCTCACGTGACCTTAATAGTGTGACTAGGTCATGACCAAGTTACTTTTAAATCAATTAGTCATGAATGCACTTTTAACACCAATATACACAACTAAATCGACAGCATGGTTAAAACCCGTCCAAATACCATTCAAACCTACCGCAAATACGGCCTTAAAGCGCCTTCACAATACAAAAGTTCTTCATTTTAAAGTCGATCCTCAAAAGGTTATGTACAGCATTATAGGAAGCACCAACAACTGGCCTTGGACTGACATCTGATCCTGACCAGGTAAATAACACTAAACTCATTGTCAATGACTCAATGAAACAAGTTAAACACCCCATGTTTCAAGCCGTTGCACTACATCAAGTTAAATGAAAATCAAAGCCGGCAATGGTATACCGACGCAACTGTCAAGAAATTAAATTACAATAATTCAGTAGCTGACTAAGTATTTAAGTGGCCAAGAACGATTAATAATATAAAACAGTTATGAATGTAATGCAAAAATGTTCATTAGACTAGTTAACCATGAAATAATTAACAGTGATAAATGAATTTCACCTATTATCGACCACCATTGTAGCCATTTACCCAAGTTAAATACCAAATATCTAAACAAATTTACCAACTTCGCCGAAGAGCCCAGCCAAAATTATTAAAAGTTCTTCCTTCCATTTTCACGTGTTAAAAGAATGAGAAAATAGAAAAAATCGGTATTTATAGCCTCAGAACAAAATAGACATTAACACGTGGGTTATATTTGGTCATGATATCAAATAAACTATCATTCACTTAACGTTTGGCCATGACATCAAAACTTTACATGGCTCTCCAAATTAAACCATTTAATTTCCAAATAGTAAATCGAATATTATTACAACATAACTCAGAATTAACACGCCATGTGCAAAGATCGTGCAAGAATACATCAATTATATAACTTCACAGTCCAACCACAACCATTACAACCTCAGCAACTACACATTGTTTGCATTCAAAACTATCTCAGCAACCGACTGAAGTTTATAGTCAGACCCGTTTAATTCACATAAAATACAATTTTACGAACCAACTGAGGCTCCTCGTCGGGGAAATACACCGCTTAATAAACATAATAATAACTGAAAACTTGTGTCCATCGAACATAATTATGCTTCTGCTAGTAAAACTAACTTATGAATTGGACGTTCAAGATAACTGACTTAATTTAAACGTCGACCATTTTTATCCAGGTTCTTATCAGCAACCGCCACTTTAACGCTGCGCACAAAACCATCTTCAGACACATAAGTTTCCACAACACGACCCAACGACCAATAGTTCCAAGGCAATGTTACTTCTTTGATAATCACAATATCGCCTTCTTTCATGTTCCTTTTTGGAATTTGCCATTTTTGTCTACTATGCAAAACGTTTAGATATTCTTTCCGAAAACGACTCGAAAACTGATCCACTAGAAACTGGACACGATGCCACCTTTTTATCGAATAAACATCTTCTCAGCTAAATTCGCATGGAGGCGGAACTAACACTTTGGACTTGAGAGTAAGCAAATGGTTTGGAGATAAAACTTCTAAAAAATCAGCATCATTAACGAACTCTAATGTCTGAGTCTTAGCACGAATTTTTCGACATATAACACAGTTGTGAATGAATTTCGCTACTAAGGAGCTAAACCCTACAATCCAGTAACCGCAAGTGTCTTCTGTTAAAAGAACAAGTTCATTAATAAATAAATGCATTCTTTGCAGACTCGAGGTGTAACATAAGCAAATTTGTGAAAATCGAAAAAGTTTTTTTTCAAAATGATTTCATTCAAATGTAATTTGAATTTGAATGTAAATTGAAAGGCTAACTATAGCTTCGATTTTATTGTTTTCTGACACATAATTTATTATTTTGCGAACTTACCCGCCGTTTTTCTGTGGAAGCAATAGCCTGCAAATAAAATTTTAACTGTACGCTTCTGATTGGACAAAAGTAGAGAAATCCCATTTAAGATCCAATCAGCGCGTCCCTTGCATAGCGAACCTGAAATAGCGGATTTGTATTTAGATGACACACATATCCGAAACAAGAATCCATAGATTCTACGAAAAATGTTTAGAATGGAATAATAAAACATGAAAACGGTGATAGCCGTCGTAATTAAAAAAACAGTCGGTGTGGCTGCATTTAAATAAATCGTGAAAAAGTAGAAAAAATAAGCATAAGCATAGGCATCACAGATGCAAAGCCTCCAGCCTTGAGAAATATCTTGTTCGTCACTAATGTCGCCTAAGCTCGAATATAAAAATATCGATCAAACTAAAACCTGCACTTGCCACATTGCCAGTATGTAACCTTTCATTGTACGAAGTAAGAAGTAGAAGTAAATGTTCGTTTATCCGAACACGGTTTATCCGAAATATCGATTGATCCGAATAAATAGCCCGGAATAAAATAAGTTTTTGGCAAAAACCAAAAAATCGGTCCATTTATACTACCGCAACAAATTATAAAGCCAACATCTAAATCTAAATTGCATGCATTATGACCCATCTTCCGTTTCCGTTTAAAAAAAGTATTCATGAATAAGGCAAAATCTGTCGTACAACCAAAGAATTACATTAACTAATATGTACTCGTATATGTGTACATATTCAAATGTAAATTCAAACTTTTGATACTAAACATTGTAAATGGTGCCAAAAATGTGTTCTGCACTAAAAAGCACAGGTCACATGCACAAAATTAGCCGAAAGTGTTAGGTTAAATGGTAGAAGTGATAATCTCATACATCCTCGACCTTCTTGATTCCATTTCAATCGGACTTCTTGGCGACAATGTGTGATATTTTTGGACATTCTTTTTGGCAATCTGCTCAAAAATATCTAAAGGCACATCCTCAGGTGCATAGCTTTCTAATGATACAAAACCAAAGTTGACGGCCACAAGGTTTTTAGATAAGGCCTGTACAAAGCAATGCCACATCTTATCACCTGTCTGCAAATATGAACATATACAAATATAGCAATTACCTTACAATAATTCTACAAAAACGTGCGGTATTCCAGTATGAAGATTAAGTCGGCAGAAGCGCAAAAGAATCCATAAACTAGAGTGGTCATAAAAATTTTCACTAAAAGCAGTAAAACACCTTCATATCTTATGCTATTGTCTTTACAAAATTTCATTGAAGCTTCAAGGTGACTGTGTTCAGAAAACTGCATTGTAGCAGTAGGCTGCATCTGTAAGCACAAGATTTTTACATACAAAACTATAATGATGTTTCAAAAAGTATGCAAGAAAATATGTGGGCAACACCTAATAATGATCTTCCTTTTGGTTGTTCAACTGGTTAGAAAATGTCATATACCAAGGAAGCTATATGGATTCCATCATAATCACAGATATTTACAAATTTTGTCTTTCTTATACTTCAGTGTTACCGCAAGGACTAAGCCACAAGAAAGTATTTGTGAAACACTAATGGCCCCAACAGCCCCCAAATATCAAAGGGGTGATCTTTTGGTCTGGCTAATTACTTGTCTTGTTAATCAATTTACAAAAATTAAAGACATGTACAATTAAAATGCAAATATAATGACAAAGGTTTATTTCTGATAGTGTTCTTAACTTGTCTAAATATTTGGCACTTATCACCACTGAAAAAGCCAGAACACTCTTTACTTGTCCTAAAATCTGTTTTTTTTGCTATTTTTGGCCAAATCGACCATAAAACTTTGAAATTGTCCAAAAATACCTAAAGGTACATTTACAGAGTAAGAGCTTTCCATTGATACCATATTGAAAATTCTTATGCTATTAGAGTCGGAGAAATAACCGTACAAACCTCAATTGTCCAAAAATTCGACTTATGTATTTTTTGGCCATAAGTGGTTAAAAATCTGTCTAAAAATACCAAAAGTCACATTTCAAGATCCAGTGACACCAATTTGAAGACTCTAGGGCTATCAGAATCGGATGCCGGGTTTTAAAAATTCCTACAGGGACATTGTTTGCGCTGGATAGACCCGATACTCAGGTGCACAACTACAATACATTCTTTCATTCTACAAAGTTTATTTGATTCCTCCCAGTAGTATGGGATATCTAGACCGCAATAGCTAAGTCAGATTTCTCTTAAAATATGATTTTTGACAAATTCCTACAGCGATATTTTTGCCGACAAAACCCGATACCCACGTGTACAACTACAATTTATATTCTTTCATTACTCAAGGTTTTATTTGATTCCACACAGTAGTATGGGAGATCTAGCGCGGAATAGAAAGTGTTCACAGCTGTTGACGTACGGACGGTTACAAACGGATTCTATGGTACCCCGCTTCCGCGCTACGCTGCGGGTGGGGACTAAAAGTATATTAAAATAAACCAGAACCGCATTTCGCAAGCGAAATCTTCAACACTTGACAAACATTAAAAGCAAAAATTAATTTAGGCATGCGCTCCTCAATGACTCCAAAGCGCCCCCTACGTCTATAGACCACCTGGACCCGTTCTCAAATAGAATATTCATATTTTGGAATTATTAGTATGTCAATTGTTTTATTTGGACAAGTTTTTTTCTAGTGAAATTGTCATGCTATTGACATATTAGCAAACACCACAGCTTGAATCTCGTTTATAAACCGTGTACATCTGCTTGGTTATGTTGGCTCAACGGCTTTATGATTGAACTGGCTAGCACTATTTCTCTATGCAGGCAGAGTTCGCGTAACGCCCATAAGCTGTGTTGTTTTGCTCCACCGTTACTTCGCTTTTAAATGAACTGTATTTAACACCTGTTATTTATTCTAAAGTCAGCTGTGTTCGCATGGCGTTGTAAGCATGAAAACGAAATCGTAGATGAAAAAGGCGGTATGCACACTCTCAGATCAAGTTCTACCTAAATAGAAAGTTTTGTGGTCCTAGGGTCTGTATTGTCAGAGAAGCTGAGACAAGAAAATGAATTTTTACTTTCAAGAAAAAAAGCACTAACGGCTGCCCGCACAAATTCATGTAAGCCTTGACCAAGTCAAAGACTTGTACAGTGTTAACATATCGCTTATCGTTATATAGTTTGCTTAACAGTGGTTGTGGAAGTCCACGGAATTAATCTTCCGGTTACCTTGTACTGTGCTTACTTCTGCTGCTGGTCGTACCTCCTTTGTGAAAATTATTATCTAGAAATGACTGATAAGGATAAACTATCAAGTTCAAATTTGGAAAGGGAACTAGAAAGCATTATACAAGAAGTTGAATCTTCTATAGACCGAATATTCTGCAGATATAGTGGATAATCAGTTCGATTCTCAGACAGCACGTTTTCAAAACAATTTCGACGTTACTACTGCTGCTTTCGATAGCGATTCTCTTGCCGACCTGAAGGAAAACTGCATCAGTCTGTTCCCGATACCAACCGACAACTTCGGAAAAGGATTATTCGACACGCGGTAGAGGTTTCGGTAGATTTCCCCGACGAAGTCGTTACCAGCAAGATAAGGAAGTCATTGACTGGATTAATGAGGGTGTAAAATTTCCGTTTTCTTCGCAAACCCGTCTTAGGAAACCATAAACTTACTGGTGAACAATCGCATTTCGTGGAAAGTGAAATAAAGAAATTTTTTCTTTCTGGTGCCATTTCTCAGATTAGTGAAAAACTACATTGCGTCATAGGTTGTGTGCCGAAAAGGAACAAAAAACTTAGGCTAATTGTAGATTGGCGGCTGTTAAATAGCCACATCTCAGTGTCGTATTTCACACTGACAAGCCTTTGGCTTGCAAGGGTTATATGAATTTGTGCCAGCAGCCGTTCGTCCTTTTTTCTTCTTGATAGTTTTCCGATTTTTGTGTTTTCTTCTTCTCTTACACTATGGGTCCTAGGACCATAAAACTTGGGACTTACAAAGAGCTTGATCTGAACGTGTGCGTGTCACTTCTTATTTTCGTCTTCGATTTCGTTTTCTTTTTTAAAACGCCATGTGAAAAGAGTGTAATTTTTACGAGTAAATGCCTAGCATTTAACCCACATCACAGAACACACAGTTGCTCAGTGAGCTTTGTGCGAGCTCTCTCTCTGCGTAAAGAGATAACACGGCGTGTGCCTGATCATTCAATAAAACCTTAAGTCAACGAAAACCAAACATACTCGGCTTATAAGACGTATTCAAGCTCTGTTGTTTGTAATATATTATTCAAGAAATAACCCATTGAAGGAAGTATTTTTTCGTTTTAACTTTTATCAAGTGTTTAACATTTTGCTAGCAAAATGAGGTTCTAGTTTAAAAACCAAGAGATAGACGTGGTATGCGATGTCTTGAAGTTTAACGATCATTTATATCTGTGGACCTTAAAGATGGTTTCGCACCAAGTATCAGTGCATACTGCTTACTTCCAGTACCTTTGGGTCGCCTGGAGCGACAAATTCTTGGCTTGAAATGTACTTCCGTTGTGATTGAATATTAGTCCATTTTACTTTAATAAAACAATCACAGCTGTGGTGCAGTATTTAAGGGAAAATCTATTGCAGTTCATGTCTTTTGTGGACGACGGTTTTTTATAAGCTCGCGCAAACGACATCGCGCAACCTAAAAAACTATTAATCGAAAGATTAGGTTTAGTGATAAACTACGACAAATCGTAGCTAAATCTTAGTACAAAGATCGTTTTTATTGGCTATCTGTTGAATTCAGTTGGGCAAAATGATTGTCCTTGGATATCTATACCTAAGCCTAGAATTGTTAAACTGAAGAGGTTATTAGCCAAAGTTACTGCTTCTGCTAATTTTATATCGCCCGTATTTGTGGACAGTGTATTCCATGTACAAACGCCATTGCCCCTACAAAACTGTTACTGCGTAACCTGTATCGCTTACTATAAACAAGAAAATCTTGGTCTGACACTCTTTGCCTCGACAAACCGAGCATAAAAGACTTAGAACGTAGGCTGTCAGCATTGCGTTCTTGGAAGGGTCGACCAGTGGTTAAAAAAGCCTTGGCAAACAGGTATACACTGATGCCTCCGACTTAGGTTGGGGAGGCGTCTGTGATGATAAAGAGGCTGCTGAAACATAGACGGATGAAGTGAAACAAAAATCGATTAATTATCGGGAATTGTTGACCGTGTTATGAACTTTGCAAACATTTGAAAACGATTAGGCAAACAAATGCATCCAGATCCGGTCAGATAATGTGACAACAGTGGCGTTCATTAATCATTTAGGTGGCAATGTGGGGGTTCTGAACAGGCATTCCGACAGGCTAAGTCGCCTAATACAATTCAGCACTTACAGTTGGAAACTGGATTCCAGCGTTGTCAGGCTTTTAAACAGGATGTACGGAAATCATACGATACAAAAAATTTTCAGACACCAGTGTGCAACAGCTTGTACTGGGATTTGTTAACAAAAGGGGATGCTGTGGCTCAATTGGACTGGACAAATCACAACATTTTTGTCAACCTACCAGTGTTCCTGTTTCCAGAAATACTGGAGGTGATAAAACAGCAAAGCCCAGCTGCTACCATAATAGCACCAAAGTGGCAAGCCTAGCCGTGGTTTCGTACTCTGCAGCAATTGTCAATAGCAAATCCATTGGAATGTAACAAAGTTATTTGTTATCTTCTTTAAAACCAATTAAATAATTAAGTCGCAGCCTATACCCTTTTGGGTATTGATAATTACAACACCTATTATAACGCCTAATCCTATTACGCTGGGAGAAGGTTTGGAGAGCTTAAAATTTTATCTTTGCAGCACGAGATTCTCTAATCCAATTACCGTGTAATTGACCATAATAGTGTTAATTAGATGTCATCTCTAGTTGGACTACGTTGGATGTTTGTGTGATATTTGAATCTTAAGCTTTTTAGAATTCCTTTCATTTTTCGGAACTTGTTATTTCTTGCAGAAGACAAAGGAATAACAAAGTTGTGAATAAGAAAAGTTGTGAACGAGCTTGCGTGCAATTTTGCTTTATGACAAAATTGCTCTTAGCCCTGAACCATATTTAAGGCGGCGTCTGTCCGCAGTGATGAGATTTGGTGTTGAAACGCTTTTAGAAACATCAAGTTTGTGAAACGTTTACCTGGACTTAAGTAAACAAATAAATTAAAGTAATAAAGTACTAAAAGCTGTTTAATTGCAACAACACTATACGGCCTTATTATAGGAATTACCAAATCCAAAAATTTGAAGCAGGGGAAAAACCCCAAACCCCTAAAAATCGGAAGTGGAGGTATTCTGCCTGGAGACTAAGTGGGCGAAAGCACTAAATAAACGAGGTTGGAGCTCTCAAGCTGCGAAGTCTATTAAATTCTGGATTACCTCATCTACGCACGTATAACCTACAGATCACTCGATTACTGAGTTCTGTTTGCTACATGTGGTGAGTTTTCCACCCTAACATTCTTCAATAATAGCCGATTATTTGGGTGTTGTAGCTGCCAGATCAAACAGACCAAAGTCAATATTTTGCACATTCCTGGCTGCATTGGATCATTTATTTCGTGTTTTGTGACACAAATGTGTGATTTTCACTAAACTCCTGGTCACATCGTGCACAAAAGCTCTTCATCAAATGGTAAATATTCTGCCAATTGAACCTGTCCACCGTCTGTTCTCCAGCTGGGAGGAGAACTACGAATTGTCAATTAAAAGACTGAGACTGAAATGCATCACGCTATGAAACATGGAGAAATCCTAGTAGGGACTTGTCCTAAGTACAGACTTGTCCAGTAGGGACTTGTCCTGTTCCCGTTCCTGCGGGGTTGTGTGAATGTGGGTTTAACGTGTTAAATGTTACTGTCTGTCTTTTCAACAGATATATTTTCCTCCTAGTGATTTCCTGGGTAGGACTTTCTTGAAAAGTAACTTTTTTGTAGGGATTCGTCAAAAATGACCGAATGGGGGCATTTTTAAAATTTATTAGAAGTTAATTTTCAAAACGTTTCTTCTCGGACAATTCCGAATAGATTCCTTTCCAACTTAACAAAGTTTGTTTGTTTGTTTAAAGTTTCTCTCTTGAAAATTAATTTCTGGAAAAATAATTTTGTGATTTGGTGATATGCCAAAAATTGGATAAATAGAAAACATCTAAAATGTTTTGGCTGCCAATTTTCAAAATTCTTCTTCTGCTTCTTCTGCCACAATTTGAAAAAAATTTTCCTTCAAATATTAAACGAATATTTTCTATGCGCGTTTCTGCTTAAAAATCACTTTTCTAGGCGATTTTTCAAAATGTCGCTTTTAATCTATAGTTGTCCAATTTTTAAAATGCCTGTTTTCTTACAATTTTGATTGGATTCCTTTCCAATTTTACGCGATTGTTTTTTACATCGTTTGCTCTTAAAAATTTACTTTTTTTGGCGATCCACTTAAAATTAGCCAAATAGAGAGCATTTAAACTATTTTGGTTTAACTTCCATTTGCAGCCTTAACTCAACGTTGATTAGACGTCAGATAATCGACGTCTATGCAACGTCAAAAGTAGATGTTTCAATTTTTAAAAACAACTAAAGACGAACTCAAGTGCATGAACTCAGCTGCGTTTCGTATACTGTAGACTATTACTGCACGCACATACAAACACACACACACAAACACACACATACACACAGACACACACATAGATAAACACAGACACACACAAACAAACACACGCACACACAGACACACACACAGACACACACAGACTAGACACACACACACAAACTGCACTCATACATATTTTATGGATGGTTACCACTGTGTTACGAGGAAATTTCCCATTCTGGTGTGGTAAATTTGGGGTTTCGGACCATGATCACGAGCTGAACAGCTCAATATCAGGTCATGTATCTATTTCAACAGGACGTGGCGTCATTTTCATGGATTACTGAATGGATTTCTTCATCAACCTGTTTTATTCTCTCGTACCCGGAGTTCCGGCCATTGTTATCTTCTTGAACCAGCAACAGCGGTCATTTTTACTTTTTTGAGCACGCAAGTTTGGTAATTTGTGTCTTCCTTAGCACACATCACCTTTACATTTTACCCTGCTATGTTGTCCACGTTACTGCTCATCCTTCTGTGCCAATAGCCAGAGGAGAAGGAGCAAGGGAGGAAGAGGAGAAATAAGGGCGTAGAGGTATGGCAGCCCCAGTAGTTCGCAGTTTGTACAAGATTGTCCAATTATTTTTGAACAAGAATTTCAGATGTTTTATTACCGAAGCAACAGCTATTTTGAAAACTTGCATTTTTTTGGTGATTCACCAAATATTGGCTAATGCTGGCTGGGCAGGGGTGGTATTTAAATGATTTCGGTTCTAAATTTTAGAAATGCTTCTTATCCCACAGTTTTATTCGGATTGTTTTGATGTCGTATTAGATAGAACATATAGGATTCTGTTTGTTTTACTTTCATAATTTAAATGATACTGACAGCCAAACATCTATGTTTATCAGATTAAATTTCAGTAACAATTTTTTTCTTGTTTTATATATATTGTCTAAACAGAATTGATTATATCACATTCTGACGTCATAGCGTAATGGGCCTCCCATAAAGCAGTGAAAAATTTGACACCTTTCTCCCTTTCCTGTCTAAGCTTGTGTTCTTCCTTGCATGCTCCCACCCCTCTTGCCTCTACACGTCTGACCACTTCCCTCTACCCGTCTGACCATTCGCCTCTGCAACTCTTCCCTCTATCTATTTTACTCTACTCTCGCCACTGGCACAAACTCGTAACGCTGGTTTAGAAGTTGACCCTCTGCAGCCATGGTCTCCATTAATAGCAGTAACCGACATTGTTTAACAGGTCACAATGTTTACTGGATAATTTTATTTGGATTCTGTTTTGTTGTATTTCTTTGTCTGTCTCTGCTCTTATGACATCCTAAATACACGCGTAATGTGACAATTCAACAAATTCGATGAATATAAATATGCACATATATATGTGACACACACAGACAGGCACGAAAAACAACGGAAAAGGAAAATATTAAAGGTATAAATTGAAGAAACAGTATAAAAACTGCATTATTTTTATTGCGTCATTAATTTTAAAAATAAAAGAATTTGGAAAATATGTGCCAGCCGCCGGGCAGTTCCGTGCCGGAACCCGGGATTGAACCGGGGGCCTTTAGATCTTCAGTCTAACGCTCTCCCAACTGAGCTATTCCGGCTGACGAGAGAAAATGACTATATATAGTGTGAAATATTTTACCATATATGGCAAATAAGTTAAAAGAACTTGGCGCCCTTTGATGTCGCTTTGAATTCCTCTTGCTGATGTGAAATACTAAAGCTTCAGTGTGACTTGTACGAATTGTTTTACAAAGGCTGTTTACTTGTCTTTTCTACAGGATAGCAGACCCGCCCAAATAGGAAATTGTTCCTGTTTAAAGGGGTTCCCCATTGAACGCGGATTGGTCCGATTTTATGTCATAAGATGGCCACTTAAACATAATACTTTGAAATGAAAAATTTTAATGTAATAAAAAATTAGTGGTTTCAGCAGTTTTAACTAAATCACACCAAGTTTTTACAATACTTGTGACAGAAATAGCAATAACAACAATGACAACAATAGCAATAATAATAATAATATTCATAATAAAAATAATAATAATGACTTTTACGATGATGTGATGATGATGATGATGATTATGTTGACGATGAGAGTGATCTTGACGATGATGATGATGATGTTGATGATGAAGATGATGATGGCTATGATGATGATGATGATGATGATGACGATGATGATTACGATGATGATGAAGATGATGATGATGATGATGATGATGATGATGATGTACAATTAACTGATTGCATTAACTGCTCCTTTGGCAACCACCCAGCAGGCAAAAGACGTAATATATGGTCTGAAAAAGGTACCAATATGGTCACGACGTGATTCAGACCAAATCAAGACATTTAGAAAATCCCAAAATGGTCCCACTCTGGTCGCGACATAATTGAGACCATATGTGGATATTCGACAAGTCCGAAAAGGTCTTATTTTGGTAAAATCGTAAAGAGGTCACAAAATAAGCTCTGCAATCCAAAGTTGACTTCCTTGCTTGTTTTATTCAATAATTAATCAATATTTTTAGTTCTAACGCCAGTAAAAGCAAGATTTTTAAAAGTTACAGATCAAAAGTGTTTAAAATACGCCAAGTGTTAATATTTCCAGTTTTGTTAAATATATATTAGCGGACCACATTTATTTGCATGGTTTTTTTTAAATTTTATTATGAATATATTTGAATATTTGGGCAATTTTGATTGAAAGCCAATATTTAAGATATAAAATCACACATAAAGTAAAAAATAAATAATCTTTGGATATATAAAATTAGTTGTAAAGTCGGAATTTTAAGGCGGTGTCGATAATGCCTATTTTAGACAATATATAATATATACAAGAGAAAAATAATAAAACTAAAAATCTATCAAAATAACAAAACGCTCGCAAAATATTGGAGTGCAAATGACATTCCGATATTAATTCTGTACAACAATAGCAAAATATGTGTTTTGTGACACGAATGTGTGATTTTCACTAAACTCCTGGTCACATCGTGCACAAAAGCTCTTCATCAAATGGTAAATATTCTGCCAATTGAACCTGTCCACCGTCTGTTCTCCAACTGGGAGGAGAACTACGAATTGTCAATTAAAAGACTGAGACCGAAATGCATCACACTATGAAACATGGAGAAATCCTAGTAGGGACTTGTCCTAAGTACAGACTTGTCCAGTAGGGACTTGTCCTGTTCCCGTTCCTGCGGGGTTGTGTGAATGTGGGTTTAACGTGTTAAATGTTACTGTCTGTCTTTTCAACAGATATATTTTCCTCCTAGTGATTTCCTGGGTAGGACTTTCTTGAAAAGTAACTTTTTGTAGGGATTCGTCAAAAATGACCGAATGGGGGCATTTTTAAAATTTATTAGAAGTTAATTTTCAAAACGTTTCTTCTCGGACAATTCCGAATAGATTCCTTTCCAACTTAACAAAGTTTGTTTGTTTGTTTAAAGTTTCTCTCTTGAAAATTAATTTCTTGAAAAATAATTTTGTGATTTGGTGATATGCCAAAAATTGGATAAATAGAAAACATCTAAAATGTTTTGGCTGCCAATTTTCAAAATTCTTCTTCTGCTTCTTCTGCCACAATTTGAAAAAATTTTCCTTCAAATATTAAACGAATATTTTCTATGCGCGTTTCTGCTTAAAAATCATTTTTCTAGGCGATTTTTCAAAATGTCGCTTTTAATCTATAGTTGTCCAATTTTTAAAATGCCTGTTTTCTTACAATTTTGATTGGATTCCTTTCCAATTTTACGCGATTGTTTTTTACATCGTTTGCTCTTAAAAATTTACTTTTTTGGCGATCCACTTAAAATTAGCCAAATAGAGAGCATTTAAACTATTTTGGTTTAACTTCCATTTGCAGCCTTAACTCAACGTTGATTAGACGTCAGATAATCGACGTCTATGCAACGTCAAAAGTAGATGTTTCAATTTTTAAAAACAACTAAAGACGAACTCAAGTGCATGAACTCAGCTGCGTTTCGTATACTGTAGACTATTACTGCACGCACATACAAACACACACACACAAACACACACATACACACAGACACACACATAGATAAACACAGACACACACAAACAAACACACGCACACACAGACACACACACAGACACACACAGACTAGACACACACACACAAACTGCACTCATACATATTTTATGGATGGTTACCACTGTGTTACGAGGAAATTTCCCATTCTGGTGTGGTAAATTTGGGGTTTCGGACCATGATCACGAGCTGAACAGCTCAATATCAGGTCATGTATCTATTTCAACAGGACGTGGCGTCATTTTCATGGATTACTGAATGGATTTCTTCATCAACCTGTTTTATTCTCTCGTACCCGGAGTTCCGGCCATTGTTATCTTCTTGAACCAGCAACAGCGGTCATTTTTACTTTTTTGAGCACGCAAGTTTGGTAATTTGTGTCTTCCTTAGCACACATCACCTTTACATTTTACCCTGCTATGTTGTCCACGTTACTGCTCATCCTTCTGTGCCAATAGCCAGAGGAGAAGGAGCAAGGGAGGAAGAGGAGAAATAAGGGCGTAGAGGTATGGCAGCCCCAGTAGTTCGCAGTTTGTACAAGATTGTCCAATTATTTTTGAACAAGAATTTCAGATGTTTTATTACCGAAGCAACAGCTATTTTGAAAACTTGCATTTTTTTGGTGATTCACCAAATATTGGCTAATGCTGGCTGGGCAGGGGTGGTATTTAAATGATTTCGGTTCTAAATTTTAGAAATGCTTCTTATCCCACAGTTTTATTCGGATTGTTTTGATGTCGTATTAGATAGAACATATAGGATTCTGTTTGTTTTACTTTCATAATTTAAATGATACTGACAGCCAAACATCTATGTTTATCAGATTAAATTTCAGTAACAATTTTTTTCTTGTTTTATATATATTGTCTAAACAGAATTGATTATATCACATTCTGACGTCATAGCGTAATGGGCCTCCCATAAAGCAGTGAAAAATTTGACACCTTTCTCCCTTTCCTGTCTAAGCTTGTGTTCTTCCTTGCATGCTCCCA
>OX457032.1:33477552-33706966 GCA_949752745.1 Protula sp. h YS-2021 | reverse complement strand
TATATATATATATATATATATAGGTTTTTCCCTATTTGTATTGCCTTCTTCTTGGCCTTCATATATATATATGTATACATACAGCGATTTTAAAGCCAACTGATATTAAGGAATGCATTGAAACTAAACAAAAAAACTTAATACTCGTCTAGGTTTTTGATCATATAAAGCAGGAGATCTACGTGAAAAATGGAGGGACTCTGCTGAAATAAATACACTAACATACGCACGCAAAAAAATAATAAACACATTAAAAAAAAACAAACAAACAAAAAACGCTTCAATACTTTGTGACGGGTAACATATCCAAGAATGTCCAGGGACATTGTGACCACCAAGGACCTAGTAAATCACCTAGCAATACATATACAAATGACAACGCTATGAATATCGCGATGTAAAACTCAGCATGAATTTACCAGATAAATGACAGAGATCATTGATTAATTGATTTTCTAATACCAGACACCATCTTCTTTCTTTCTTCCTTTTTTTTTCAAGCACTTCCGCCACAAATACGTCACAGCTACTACATAAGCAGACAGACAGGGCTACTGAAGAAAACACTTGCACAGTTTTATTCCCCTAACATTATTAGGGCTGGAAATAAGTGGAAGACCGGTGACCCGAGGACCCCTCATTTTTTCGACCCGGTTCCCGCATCTCAGGCTCTATGGACCCGGATTTCCCCAAAAACTGAAATTTTCCCCATTATATATATATATATCGCATCTCAGGCTCTATGGACCCGGATTTCCCCAAAAACTGAAATTTTCCCCATTATATATATATATATCGCATCTCAGGCTCTATGGACCCGGATTTCCCCAAAAACTGAAATTTTCCCCATTATATATATATATATCGCATCTCAGGCTCTATGGACCCGGATTTCCCCAAAAACTGAAATTTTCCCCATTATATATATATATATGGGGAAAATTTCAGTTTTTGGGGAAATCCGGGTCCATAGAGCCTGAGATGCGGGAACCCGGGTCGAAAAAATGTATATATATATATATATATATATATATATATATATATATATATATATATATATATATATATATATATCAGGATGCCACTTTTCGTTCGGGCCCCAACAGATAAAAAACAATTAAGTCTGCATTGCACAGCCAGAAACAATACGATATCAGCCACTGGCGTAGAGAGGAGGCACCGCTCTGGTCAAACATTAGAAGGACTCATCTCTTCAGCTGTCTGTTTATTCGGATTAAATCTTGAACTGGACACTAACAGTTAAGCGGAACTGAGACCCTCATGCGTTCAAAGCAAAGCTTCACAAACCACACGCAATGTTCACATGTTTTACGTGTACCAAGTCAGATATGACTGGTCGGTACTGTTATTTTTTTTTTTTTTGTTTGTTTGTTATAAGTTTTACAGCAATTTCACAGATATTTGATACTATCAACGTATCATCCGAGACTAAATCACTTATGAACTAGATATAAGACCGATAACAAGTGAGAGAAAGAACTGTTAGCCTGGATTACGGGGTATTTTCTGGAATATGCTGACGTCATCACGTGTTCTTTTTCGCCACAAAGCCTGGTTGTAAGAAGCGTCACAAATGACATCACAGACAACCGCCGGGGCTAATCGTCACAGAGTGTTTGGAGGGTGAAGGTCTACCAGTCGCCAAACAATTGGTGCAGATGACGTCATCAGTTCTTGGGCACCATGCCGCGTGCTGTGGGAAACTGTTCCTTGGCACGCTGCGGCCGTCCGCTTTTAGGCCGCGACGATCTGAAGAAAATAAACAAATAAATAAATAAAACTAGAAGCTCATTCCGCTAGCGAAATGTTAAACACTTGACAAAAATTAAAACGCAAAAATACTTCCTTCAGTGGGTTATTTCTTGAATAATATATTGCAAACAACACAGCTTGAATACGTCTTATAAGCCGAATAGTGTTTGGTTTTTGTTGGCTTAAGGTTTTATTGACTGATCAGGCATACGCCGTGTTATCTATTTACGCAGTGAGAGCTCGCACAAAGCTTAGCAACTGTGTGATGTTCTGTGCTGTGTATTAAATGCTACGCATTTACTTGCAAAAAATACACTCTTTTCACATGGCGTTTTAACAAAGAAAACGCAATCATAGACGAACATAAAAAGTGACATGGACATGTTCAGATCAAGCTCTTCATAAGTCCAAAGTTTGATGGTCGTAAGGCCCATAGTGTCAGAGAAGAAGAAGACACAAAAAATCGGAAAAACTGTCAAGAAGAAAAAAAAGGACGAATTTTGCTCGCACAAATTCATATAACCTTTGCAAGCCAAAGGCTTGTCAAGTGTTAAATATAGAAGTAATAATAAAACACGTAAATAACTGTAAAGCTTTCACTCCCCATTCACTGTAGTTCCAAATATTTTTAAACTAAAGAGGTTTTATTTTAAAATGGTCTAAAAAGGTAATTAAAAAAGGTCGGTATTTAAACTCAAGAATAAACTTTACCATTGGTATTAATAAAACTTACCCTTCAACTTTTCTGTTCTTTTGTCTTGTTTTCTGTTTAAACAGGGAGCTGAAAATAGAAAAATAGTTAATACTAATTAATTAATTATATACTAATTTCTTGTGTTTACCAGAGATTTCATTGCAATAAGTGACTTGATACAAATAAATTGAAGTTTTTTTTACTTATCTGTAAAGGTTTAAGATGAGGAAGAAATGGGGGATTTTTTTTTTTTTTTTGGATGGGGGGGGGGGGGGGGGGTATTAAGGAATGGACGGGAAGGGCAGAGTTATGAAGACTCACTTGGCGTCTAGATCGATGTCCTCCCAATCAGGTGGGTTCGGGGACGGGGAAGGGGGGGGGGGGTGGTGAGGAGATGGATGATGATGATGTGTGTGTGTGTGTGGGGGAGGGTATTGGGGGGGGGGGGGTTGACTCACCTGAGAAATGTCCTCATCGGGAAGGGTTGGGGTGGAGGGCAGAGGCTGAGGAGATGGATGACTCACTTGGCATCTAGAGAAATGTCCTCCTCATCGGCCAGGGCGGCGTCCAGGGCAGCTTGTATTTTTGGCGCCACGGCCGGGCCCTCGTAGTCACGTGTTGTCCGGTTAGGCATGTCAAGCTCCACCAACAATATGTTCTCTCCCTTTTCCCCAGCAAAATAACATAAAAAAACCTTTTATATGTCTGGTGATCATCCTCGCAAAATAACATAAAAATGTTTAAACGTTCCCTTAATGTACACCACACAACAATCGAAATTATACCAGCTGTCAATAACCTGACTTACTCTCCCCACCAACTCCCCCCTCCCCCCCCCCCCCCCCCCCATCGCGGAACACAATCACAGGATTCGAAGTGATACAGGCAGGCCTAAATCGTTGAGTGAGTTCAACCGCAATGAAAGAGCAACAATGGAAAACCAGAATGCAGGTTTGGTAGAAAAGAAAATGATCCATTGTTGTGATAAAGAATTTACTACAATTAAAATTATTAAAATTAACGCATGACTATTTCTTTATTCTCTCGCAGTCGCATGGCGAGTATCAGTAAGAACTATAGCATCCAGCTCTGTCCGAGTCTTGGGGGTCATAGTATCCGGGCCTGTGGGATAATAGCATCGGGATCTACCGAGACTTGTGGGGCTATAGCATCCGATATGTCTGAATCTTGCGGGCTATAGTATCCGGGTCTGTCCGAGTCCTGTGGGGTTATGGTATCCTGGTCTGTCGAGTCTTGTGGGGTTATAGCATCGGGATCTACCGAGTCCTGTGGGGCTATACCATCCGGGTGCGTCCCAGTCTTGTGGCGTCATAGTATCCGGGTCTGTCCGAGTCTTGTGGGGTTATAGCATCGGGATCTACCGAGTCCTGTGGGGCTATAGCATCCGGGTGCGTCCCAGTCTTGTGGCGTCATAGTATCCGGGTCTGTCTGAGTCTTTGTGGGTTATAGCATCGGGATCTACGAGTCCTGTGGGGCTATAGCATCCGGGTGCGTCCCAGTTTTGTGGTGTTATAGTATCCAGGTGCCGTCCCAGTCTTGTGGTGCTATAGTATCCGGAACTGTTCGATTCTTGTGGTGTTAGTATCCGGGTATGTTTTTTTTCGGTAATCTCAATTCTCAACGTCAACTCAGTCCAGTGTCCCACATTAAATTTTCGGTCTCATAGAAGGAAACCGGTCTTCTATTTTTCAACATAAAATTAAGACGGCCATATTTTTCTTTTACTGCTGTCAAATCAAATATTTATTTTAGGCGTAAAAAATAGGGCTTCCTTATGCCTTGAAGCATTAGTAAAGTTTCACGATCTTTTTTTTTCACATATTCACACGCCTGCTGTTTGTACAGTTGACTCCAGGCCGTACCTTGTATCTGATGTTTCCGCCATGGGCCGCCGCCATCTTGGCGTGCTCCGAGATGGGCCGCTTATATCCGGGAAGTGCCGACACGGGCCGCTTAGCCATTGTCTGTGTGCTGCGACAGAAACAACAGACATCTTGTAAATTATATATATTTATTTATATAAAATGTTTAGAGAGCCATGGACGCATTGTTGCCCTGCGATCAAAAGTTTTCTCAGCTGGGATGAAGTCACCCAGAATCAAATTGGGCCTAAGTCCAAAATTATTCAGGCTTCTAGTAAAACCTACCAAATAACAAGTCTGCGAAAACGAAGTTATGACTGAACATGCAAAACACACATCAGCTTCCTGAATAACAGAATTGACGGGAGAGATCGTATCGGGTTTTGGCAAGGGGCTTGAGGGTCCAGCTGTTTTCTTTAGGGAGGGGGGGGGAGGGGGGGTTAAATGGTCAGGTGAGATCGTACCCGGTTTTGGCCAGGGGGAAGGGGGATTAAATGGCTTCAGGGTCCAGCTGCCTTCTTCAGGGGGGAGGGGGGGGGGTTAAATGATCAAGATAGATCGTACCAGGTTTTGGCCAGGGGGAGGGGGGGATTAAATGGCTTAAGGGTCCAGCTGTCTTCTTCAGGGGGAGAGGGGGGGGGGGTTTAAATGGTGGGGAGAGATCGTACCCGGTTTTCGCAAGGGGCTTCAGGGTCCAGCTGTCTTCTTCCTCGTCATAGATCGACTCGGTCTTCTAGCTTCTTCTCTCCTCAGGTGGAATGAAATTCTCGATTATCACCATTCTAACACAGAAGAAAACATACCATTAGTTTGAAAATGAAATCGCCTTGATCTGCCAGAATACATTCAATGAGAAACCAGAAACGACCCCCACCCCCCATTAACCTACTACCACCCCCCACCCCCCCCCCCCTCCCCCTATTCCCCCTTACTCCTCGGTCACTCACTTGAGTTTCAGTTCCCTCATGAGTTCCTCCTGTGTCTGCTCTAGTTCCTGTCTCTCTCGGCTATGCTCTTCTTTCAAATCCACTATTTCCTGCTTCGTTGCTTGAAGTTTTTGAAACAGCTGCATAAGAGAAACAGAGTGAATGTCACAAGGGAAAATCATAGTCACAGTGGAGAGTTAATGACGGTGGAGAGTTACTGTCACAATGGAGTGTTAGTGTCACCATGGAGATTTGGTGTCACAGTGGAGAGTTCGAGATTTGGTGTCACAGTGGAGAGTTCGTGTCACACTGGGCAGCTACTGTCACAATGGAGAGAAAATGTCGCAATGGAGTGTTAGTGTCACAATGGAGACCTAGTGTCACAACAGATATTAATGTCACTACGGAGAGTTATTGTTCGAATAGAGTGCTATTGCCACAATGAAGAGTTAATGTCACAATGGAGAGTTATTGTCACAATGGTGGGTTTATGACACAATCATGTTTTACATTCACCGCAGTGCAATGTTTGCCATAACGATGCGTAGCTGAAATGTTAACAGCAATGCGCCACGAGCTTAGGTCAACATTTTCAGTGATACTTGTCTTATTTAACATTTATCTTACATAAAGAGCGTTCACAAAAATTTGTTCACTCCTCCACCCCCCCCCCCACCCCCGCCTAACCCTCCCCACTTAAAGCCACAGTTGTGACGTCACCCCTGTAATATAACATCAAGCCCGCACAGCCCATACCTCCCCCTTCCTCTTTCCCTGCCCCGTGCGGGCGTACTTCATGACCGGACCTAGATATATTCTTTTCTAACATGGATTGTATGTGAAATATAGCCACCTTACTTTTTTCAATTTTTTAGTTTTTATTTCAATTTCTTGTTGCAGGTTTTCAAAATTGCCCGTCACATTCTCGGCGGCTTCTTCCATCTCTTGCCGTTTCTGCTCAAGCTCTCGTTCTTTTTTCTACAACCAGCCAATCCAATTATCCAATCAACTAACGATATGTCAGGAAAAAAAATAAAACTTACTAGTAATCAATATTTGTGCAAAAAATCAACTTTATTTAGAGTGAAATATTCACTTATAAATTAATTTTTGTGCAATACTAAATATTCCCGTATAAAATACATTTTGCTTGCACTAATGTTTACTTTTCAAATCATCTTTTTTCAGCACAACATATTCGCGTAGAAATCCAACTTTTACTCAGCACCACATAATCGCGTATAAATTCATCTTTTACTCAGCACCACATATTCGCGTATAAATCCATCTTTTACTCAGCACCACATATTCGAGTATAAATCCATCTTTTACTCATCACCACATATTCGCGTATAAATCCATCTTTTACTCAGCACCACATATTCGCGTATAAATCCACCTGTTCGATCATCACCACATATTTGCGTATAAACTCACTTTTTGCTCGGCGATCTCGTGCCGGCGCTTCTCCAGCGCCCTCTGTTGTTCGTTCGTGTGGTCGACAATGTTTCCGTCACCCATCAGCAGCTTCGATTCCATCGCCGATATTTTCTTAGCTAGGGCATCTTTCATTTCTTTCTCCCGCTGCAGAATCAATTCTTTCTCCTCGGCTTCGTGAAGGAGTTTTTGTTTTTCCTAATTGTGGAAAAAACAATATATATATATAAAGATCTGAACAAAAACAGAAAGAAACTGGTTTGTACAAAATGAAGCAGTTTGCAAACTAGAGCAGTGTGCAAGCCCACATATTCCCCACAGGCCCCCCCCCCCCATCAGTTAAACACGGCCATCAATAGTTGAAATTTTCTAAGTCCAGCTGGTCCGTTTTCCTTGGACGGACCTGGCCCATTTACAATACCGATCTGTGTTTGCTCCCATAGCAGCCATGTGATAACAAGCTCTTGATGACAGACCGGCAGACCCACCGACAGACCGACCGACACGCGGTCGATCGCATATATTCCCCCTGTGGGGAATAAATAACGTGAGCTGCTACTTATAAATATTTCAACATCTTATTTTTGTGAAACAGTGCATCTTCACTTTACAAAAATGTAATCTTTATCATCCTGTGATCTGCATGCACTTCTTCAGATGCAGAGCCACGAATCTTCAAGGTCGTTGTTACTTTCTGTTTGGATGTTGACATATCACCTCTGCGATAAGCTCCTTGTTGTTGAGGATGGCCTGTTTCTCCTGTTCTAGTTTCTCCCTTTGTTCCTGCTCGTAAGCCTCAACATCTGCCTCCTCGTCAGCGCCGCTCTCCTCCCCGCTCTCCTCAATCACCTCCCCTACAACACACACCCACTCGTCAGCACCGCTCTCCTCCCCGCTCTCCTCAATCACCTCCCCTACAACACACACACTCACTCGTCAGCGGCGCTCACCCAAATCACCTCTACTAAAACACACTCACTCGTCAGCGCCGCTCTCCTCCCCGCTCTCCTCAATCACCTCCCCTACAACACACACTCATTCGTCAGTGCCGCTCTCCTCAATCACCTCCCCTACAACACACACACTCGTCAGCGCCGCTCTCCTCGCCGCTCTCCTCAATCACCTCCCCTACAACACACACTCACTCGCCAGCGCCGCTCTCCTCAATCACCTCCATACAACACACATTCACTCGTCAGCGCCGCTTTCCTCAATCACCTCCATACAACACACATTCACTCGTCAGCACCGCTCTCCTCAATCACCTCCATACAACACACATTCACTCGTCAGCACCGCTCTCCTCAATCACCTCCATACAACACATACTCACTCGTCAGCACCGCTCTCCTCAATCACCTCCATACAACACACATTCACTCGTCAGCACCGCTCTCCTCAATCACCTCCATACAACACACATTCACTCGTCAGCACCGCTCTCCTCAATCACCTCCATACAACACACATTCACTCGTCAGCGCCGCTTTCCTCAATCACCTCCATACAACACACATTCACTCGTCAGCACCGCTCTCCTCAATCACCTCCATACAACACACATTCACTCGTCAGCACCGCTCTCCTCAATCACCTCCATACAACACACATTCACTCGTCAGCACCGCTCTCCTCAATCACCTCCATACAACACATACTCACTCGTCAGCACCGCTCTCCTCAATCACCTCCATACAACACACATTCACTCGTCAGCGCCGCTCTCCTCAATCACCTCCCTACAACACACACTCACTCGTCAGCACCGCTCTCCTCAATCACCTCCATACAACACACACACTCGTCAGCGCCGCTCTCCTCCCCGCTCTCCTCAATCACCTCCCCTACAACACACACTCATTCGTCAGTGCCGCTCTCCTCAATCACCTCCCCTACAACACACACACTCGTCAGCGCCGCTCTCTTCCCCGATTTCCTCAATCCATACAACACACACTCACTCGTCAGCGCCGATCTCCTCCCCGCTCTCCTCAATCACCTCCCCTACAACACACACCCACTCGTCAGCACCGCTCTCCTCCCCGCTCTCCTCAATCACCTCCCCTACAACACACACTCATTCGTCAGTGCCGCTCTCCTCAATCACCTCCCCTACAACACACACACTCGTCAGCGCCGCTCTCCTCCTCGCTCTCCTCAATCACCTCCCGTACAACACACACTAACTCGTCAGCGCCGCTCTCCTCCCTGCTCTCCTCAATCACCTCCCCTACAACACACACTCACTCGTCAGCGCCGCTCTCCTCGCCGCTCTCCTCAATCACCTCCCCTACAACACACACACACTCGTCAGCACCGCTCTCCTCCCCGCTCTCCTCAATCACCTCCCCTACAACACACACTCACTCGTCAGCGCCGCTCCCCTCTATAACCTCTGTAACAACACAAGCTCACTCATCACTGACATCACTCACACTAAATACCCATCTCGTTCAGCTTGCCATAGCAGCTATGACAAAAACAGGCCTTCCAGCGCGCCTCAGGAAATAAATAGGGTATTTTAAGTTAAAAAAAATAGTCTTTTATAGGTTTTTGGCGTCAAAAAAAAAAAAAAAGAAAAAAAAAAAGAGGCTTGAACAGGTTGTTGGGGCATCCAAAAAGTAACATTTTATAAGGTTTGACATTCTAAAATAATAGTTTTAACAGGTTTAAGGGTTTCTAAACATATTTTAATAAGTTTTTCGATGTTAATAGTTATAATTTATATACAATAAATATATTAATTTAAACAATGCAGATATTTTTTTTTGATAATATTTTGTGTAAAAAACGGATAACATTAAGAAAAATAGGCAAAAAATAAATAAATAAATAAATAAATAATTAGAGGTTCAAAAATAGGCTTTAATAGGTTTAATAGGTCATTTTCGCAAAAATAGGTCCATTTGAAAAAAAAAATAGGTTTAATAGGTTTTATTAGGTTTAACAGACTCCGCTGTAAGCCTGATCCGATGCCAAGAACACGGTTTCAGTACAGCGAAACAACTGGGATTTTCCGACACGGTACTGACCATCGGGACCGCGCCTCGTTCGCCTTTTCTTCTTTTTCCTCGGTCCACCTTTGCCGTCTAGTTGCGATTTTAATCGGGCAATTTCCTCCTGGAATTCTCTCAGCAAGGCATCCTTCGGATCCTCATTGATCTTGGGCTTGTTCTTGATGTTCTTCGCACGGTTTGCGTACCTGGATAACAACATTTATCCGCAAGTCCTAAAAACGTCGGCTTATCTGGACAGCCTCGCTCTGAACGCGATCTCTGCCCCAAATCATCTTCCAAGTTTTAAGGCCAAGACTAAATAAGAGTAACCCAAGACAGAAATATAAATATATAGTTCTTAAATTTAATTTTCATAATTCGCTATATTCTAAAGAATTGTGGTATTAGGATTAAAATTTGGCCAAATATTCTGATTTATTTACAGGTACTCACGCATAACTAGTACGTATGCAAGGATTAACAGGTATACTTTTAAGGTACTTTCAGTATACCGTTTCTTTCAACATTTGACCCCTGTATGAGGATGTATCGAAAAGCAAGCAACGTTTTATATCTTACCTGAGCGTCGTCAGAGTTTCGTCAAAATTCCAATCAGCAGGTCCAATGTTGGCGACCATAACTGTCCGCGCATTGCCCCCCAGGGAATCTGCAAAGGGTAAGGTTAGCTTCTTGTCGCTTTTGTCCTCTTTTTAAACTTGACCACTTCGGATAAATTACTGTCGATTGAAGGACGTGACGTAAAATTGTGTTGTTATCCTTTGATCTTGTTTTTCACTTTCATTGTACTTAGATATGTTATACACTTAGAGCTTTATGAGGGATTGGCGGGAGGGAGGAATGGGACGGGAGGGGGGGGGGGGGAGAGAAAGAGAGGGGTAGAGGGGGCAGTGGATCTGCAGAGTGCATTTAGTAATGTCTTATTTTAAGTGAAATGAGAAATATTAAAAGTTCTCTTTTCTGGACGAAATTAGACATCACCTCAACCCCAATCCTACCCCCCCCCCCCTCCCTCACCACTCCAGACAGCCTCCCTCCGCCCTACGTAATAAGCCACACAAAAGGGAGGGGGAGGCGCTTGAGGAGGGGCAGCGTTCCTTGCAGGAGTCGCGTAAGTTTGGCCTCACGGTACCGTGTATGGCAGAACCTTGCCGTCCGGGCTGGCTCGGAGGGGTGGAGGACGGGGGGCGAGGGGGGAGGGGCTGGTATGGGGGGGAGGCCTGTACCTTGGAGCAGTCGCGTGAGTTTGGCCACACGGTACGGGATATGGCAGGACTTGCCGTCTGAGCTGGCACGCAGGTGGTGGAGGGCGGGGGAGAGGGAGGTTTGGGGACGGGCTGGGGATGGGGGGGAGGGAGGGTGGAGGGGTAGGGCTGTACCTTGCAGGAGCCGCGTGATTTTGGCGTCACGGTACGGGATATGGCTGGACTTGCCGTCTGAGCTAGCATGGAGGGGGTGGAGGACGGGGGCAGGGGGAGGTTGGTGGACGGGCTGGGATTTTGGGGGGGGGGGGTGGGAGGGTGAAGGGGCCGGGGTATACCTTGCAGCAGTCGCGTGAGTTTGGCGTCGCGGTACGGGATATGGCTGGACTTGCCGTCCACTAAGGCAGATATAACGTTTCCTAACGCAGACAGTGACAGGTTAATTTTAGTCGCTTCTTTCAATCGATCGCCCTGAAAAAATATTAAAACACAAAATTAAACAAGAATGTTCAGGGACATCTCGACAAGCTATTGTATTATAACACATCACAAACATCATCCAAAAAAAAAAATCCCCACCAACAACTCAATTTTTAACAGGTTTCGCAGGCTCAGGCTATACTTATAGTCCTCTACCAAAAAACCAATTAATTTATCTGTTAGTTATGGACTGAGGAATTGTAAGTTCTGTATGCTAAATGAGGGGAGGTCATCTCTACTAGCAACGGATCAATAGTTTTTCACTAAATATTCAGGTAGAACCTAAAATGTTTTGGAATAAAAGTTTGAGACGGTTTTGTTCACCAGCCAACCTCTGCGCCGGTTCGGTATGTTATGTCTGAGACCTTTTTGTTCCGTCGATTCACTGAGGAATACGGAAAAATAGTACTCTTAGTGCAACACAGGAACTACTTTTTAAATCTATCCGCTTGGGTTATAACAGATGCCCCTATCACCTCCTCTAGAGGTCAGCTATTGAGTGAAAACTGTTTTTTTTTTTTTGGGAAGACGAACCTCGGAGCCGGTTTTGGCTTGGCGCTCACTTCCGGCCAGATCCACCAGGTTCAGCTTGCCCACCCGTATGTGATTCTCCCCGTCGGCTCCTTCCTGGTAAAAAAAATGATTCATTCAAAATACCGTTATGACGTCATACACTCAAGTAACACACATTAATCAGCTGATGATGTTAGTCACTCCAGCAATATACTTTAGTTAGCTGGTGACATCATCCACTTCAGTAACATACATTGGTGACGTCATCCATTTCTTTAACATACTTTAGTTACCTGATGACGTCATCCACTCCAGTAACATTGATTAGTTAGCTAATGACATCAGTGTTCTTTCCTATTTCAAGCACAACATTCACGTTGCTAAGGCCGCTTTAGATTTGTAAATTACTTGACTGATCAAAAATGCCTTAACCTGGTTTCAAAATAAAACTTTGCCTTTTCCCGATTTTCCTCTTACAAAACAAAAAAAAAAAAAAAAAAAAAAAAACTCTATACAGTTATATAATATTGATCATTGATCGCTACAAATGTATACTGATTGGTGATTTGTTGTAGTTTTTCTTTTTTTTAATATCACTGTTAAGATGGCTACTCACTTCGCTGCACTCAATGGTGATGATAAAAATAGCGTGTGAGCGCGAACTGTGTTCGTTCATGTTCGTGGGTCTAAAAAACAAGACAAAGTAACAGCCCTGTTAACAAAATGACAGAAGTTTAGGTTTTCTTCACTAAAAACTCAAGAGAATTAGGACTGTGGGGGTATGGGCATAACTCCGGAAGGGGATGGGTTTGGGAGGATGGTGAATGAGCATGGGAGAGAGCTAGGGAGGGGGGAGGGGATTGCCTCCTAGCTTACCCTACAGATCTGTTGTTATTGCCTACCATCTGTTGTTTGGGAGGGTGATGAATGGTCACTGAGTGGGTGGGGGGGGGGGGGGGTGGTGGTGGGGGTGCGGTTTGGGGTGCGGTTTGGGGCGGGGGTTGCCTCCTAATTACCCCACAGATCTGTTATTATTGCCTACCATCTGTTGTTTGGGAGGGTGATGAATGGTCACTGAGGAGGGGGGGGGGGTTTGGGGGTGGTGGGGGGTGCGGTTTGGGGGTGCGGTTGGTGGGGTGGGGCGGGGGTTACCTCCTAACTTACCCCACAGATCTGTTGTTATTTCCTACGTTCATCACGTGCTCGATTTCTTTAATACTTTTAGTCACAAAGGACGACAAATCCTGAAAACATGAAAAAGAAGATTCACTTTCAGCAAAATGAAATCCTTTTCGAAATAAGAAACTTTCCGCTAAACAGAGGCGGCATTACAAAACCGTTTTCCGTGCTTTTCTGTTTACACCTTAACGTATCCAGACTTTCTTTCTTCCTTTCTTTTTTTTTTTTTTTTTGGTTTTACATAAAGGTGTCTGAATATTGATATTTTTTCTCATCTGACCTTGACATAAACTCCGGTATCGGGTCGCTCCTTCAGTTCAAGCCGTTTATGTTGATCTTTCGCCAAAAGATCTCTAATTTCTTCCTAAAGGTAACAAACAAAAATACATAAAAAATTAAGTTAAATAAGTTAGTTATAAAATTTCAAAACCCATAAATTTGAAAATTTCATAAATGCTTTTCTGAGTCTCGTGTATAGGATCGAGACTTTCCATAAACCATCCAGATCTTTCCTTAACGAGGATAACTTTGACACAGGCATTATAACCGCTTTTTAGTTAAATCTATATTTAACAAAACAATGGTCGTATTATTTATCAACAATTCTCTTTTTTTACGCGAGACTCTTTTTAATTTGTTTTTGATTTTCTCTCTCTCTCTCTCTCTCTCTCTCTCTCTCTCTCTCCGCCTCCCTCTCTCCCTCCATGCCCCCTCTTTCCCTCTCGCTGCCTCCCCCCTCTCTGTCTCTCTCTCTCTCGCCTCTCTCTCTCTCTCTCTCTCTCTCTCGTTTTTGCTCACCATATAAATCTCCAAGTAGGAGGCTCTGACCAAGTACTGCTGGTTCTCCGTCCGCGCGATGTGTGAGAAAATGTGCTCGAACGAGTTCGGGATAACGCCGCGCATCTCAGGGTTATTTTTCTCGCCTGAAAGAAAGCGTTAAATTTGTTACTGTTTTCGACCTTGACATTCCATGCATACCAATCCATTGATTGTTTTTCTTTTGATTCTAATGCAGTTATGCACGTCTGGTCTAGTTAAACAGCAACAGAAAGCATTAAAACCAATTGTTCGTCAACCGCGATCGCGTTCATAATAATAATAATAATAATAATAATAATAATAATAATAATTAATAATAATAATAATAATAATCATAATAATAATTATTATTATTATTACCTTGCATAGTGAATGTTTTTCCGGTTCCCGTTTGGCCATACGCAAAAATGGTGCCGTTGAATCCCTGTAGCACTGAGTCGACGAGGTCGCGGAAAGTCTCCTCGTACAAATCAATCTGTTTCGAACTGGTACCAAAAAAACAAAAAACAAAAAAAAACACATAAATAATATGGTTACAGGGTGTCCAAACATAAACATAACACGTCATTATCATGTCAGAGGTTGTTCAACATAAATATAACACGTCATCATTACGTCAGAAGGAGTTCAACATAAACATCCAAATGGGCATATAAGATGCGGTGACAAGATATAAATTTTTATGACTATTTTTTTTTTTCAATTTTATGAACATTCGAAAAGTGGAGGCAATGATGCCATTTTAAAAGCTATCACAAACACTGTCCTGCTTCTAAAAAAAATACTGAGGTGCTACTGAACGAAGAATGTTTCTAAAATTTACTATTGTATTTTTTTTCCATATCCAGTATATATTTTCAATCAACACCCTCATAAACATCTCTACTCATCACTACGTTTGAAGTTATACAGATATTTACGCATGCGTTCGATTTTGTGCCATTTCACACATTTACTTGTTTTGATAGAGGTATGCCCTGCCGCGTCACAACAGCACATATACAGTAAAACCCCTTTATGATCGCCTTCCGGACCGGATAAAATTCATTAGCCAGAGGAGTTCACTACAAAGGAGTGAATTTTACAATGACATTTAGAAACCGGAAGAAAACTGGTCATAGTTTGTTCACTAGTCAGACGGTCTTCACTAGTCATGGGATATTCACTAGGCAGAGGGTCTTCACTAGTCAGGGGGTGCTCACTAGTCAGAGGATATTCACTAGTCAGAGGATGTTCACTACTCAGAAGGTATTCACTAGTCACAGAGTGTTCACTATTCAGAGGGTATTCACTAGCAACAGGGTGTTCGCTAGTCATAGGGTGTACAATAACCAGAGGGTGTTCACTAGTCAGAGGGTGTTTGCTAGTTAGAGGATGTTCATTAGTCTTAGGGTGTTCACTGGTCAGAGGTGTTCACTAATGGAGGCTCACGACTGACGATTTTATCCAGCAGGAGTGTCACCTTACAGAAAACATGCACCCAAAACATGCCCCAAGCATTGACATACAGAAAACATGTAGCACCGCAGTGCACAAAGCAGTGACACACACACAGAACGCGAAAAGTAGTTCTTACTTCCAGTCATAGATGGCGTCATACGTGAATGTCCTGGGCGCCTCTGTAGGCACTTTCGGGTTGCCTATTGTTATTGTGCCACGGGGTACCTCCATTTCAACGTTCCTGACACACAGAAATAAAGAAAAATTTAACTGTATTTTTTCTTAAAACAGGCACTTTTTAGAAGTTGTTTACGCGACATTTCTATATAGAGCTGATCAAACGAACACAAACATTTCTTTCTGGCAATTACTTTTCGTCATTTCAACACATATTCCTATACCCGGTTCAGATTAAGGTAACAGTGAACAATGTGGTGATATCTTCAGGGAAACCGTACGACGGTAATGGTGAACCACGTGGGTAATACCTCTTGTGACCTTGTTTTATTTCCTGTTCCGACAGCGGCCGACATCGCACGACGACCTTGACACACTCCGCTTTACTCGACAGCTTTATTTTCGGAGGCTGAAACGAATTTAGAAATAAATTTAAAAAAAAGGACTTAAACTCCCCTTTATAATGAACGCCTTCCAGATAGGCTTAAATGTTCCTTATACTTAAGTGCTCACTAAAGAGAGGTGAATCCCAAAAATAAAAAGTGAAAAATCGCTAATCAGAGATTGGTCAGTAATTAGAGGTGTTCACTGAGCGTCACTTTACCGTCCCACAGATGATCAATACCTTGATGACACGGCCGCCACGCAATTTTCAAAATAAATTTTCCTAACTTTTATTCCCTTTCTATGTACAGCGCAAGCTTGTTATAACGACATGGCTGGGGAGAAAAAAATAGGTCGTTATTACTGATATGCTGTTATCACTGATATGACGTTATCACTGATATGACGTTATCACTGATATGACGTTATCACTGATATGCCCGTATCACTGATGCAAAGTTATCACTGGTACGACGTTATCATTGATATGTCGTTACATCTGACACTTCGAAAAGTGAAAAGCTTATAGACGTACAAATACTTTTGTGGTTATAAGATGCAAGCCGTTTTTTCCGATGTCGTTAGTACGTGGTAATACTTTTTCTGTTGTGCAGTCGGTTATTTCTAAAGTATACCATGTTGCTGCAGATTTAAATTCCAGAAATAAAATAAGAGAAATGCACTGTAAGACTGGCTGCAACTTAAAACACACGTTTCGATCGATTACCCAAAGATATGTCATATCAACTGCACTCACGCCACTTACTATAACTCATCAGGCCGAGCCAATTGCGCATATATATATTTATAATGCAAACATACCATGTTGAGCGCTCCTTTATTGAATTCCTTTTATCCTTTTCCGTCTGTCAAAAGATCAAAGCACACTCGACACCTGCAATCCATCGTCAAACTATGTAAATTAAGAATTTTTGTTTTATAACTGCAATATTTATTTCCTTTTTTTTTTTTCAATACAATAAAGCATGCTTCCTGTATGTACACGGACGTCTATAAGTAAATTCGATCACAACAAATTGGTTTAAATTTTTACAGAAGTGACAGAAAAAAGGCTAAAATTAACAAAACACCACGTTACCAACAAACACACACGTACACACACAGAATATACAAACCCAAATTATTCTACCCTTGATCTTGGAGACAGCATTAGATGTTAGAAGTTTCATGCCATTTCTTTATACTTTAAGAAAAGGAACTTGCAATCCCTATCCAAAATTCTCGGAGGTACAAAAACTGATGTGTTATCGTGTGAGACTTGTGGTCATTTCCATATGTTTTTCAGCAAAAAAGCGTAAAACAGCAGTTAGCTTAAAGAAACGGCTCACAGCTCGGGATCGGATGATTCAAATCCTCGCTATATAACGATGTACAAGTCGACTGCGCTTGCTTTGAGGCACCTCTGGCTCTGAGGCAACTTTTATCACGCTTTCTTTGAAAGAAAATAATACGAAAACAAAAACATATCCCCGCAATGACTGATACTTGTTTACATACAGGGAGCATGGTTTATTGCGTACAGGGAGCATGGTTTATTGCGTGAAAAAGTAAAAACAATTTTCGCAGTTATTCCCGAAAAAGATTTTTGAATTGATATTTCAAAAATGATGGAAAAGATTAACTGCTAAATATTGTGGGTGTAAAAAATAAATTTATATCTAATTCTGCATCAATCAACTATTTTAGTATATATTTTACAGATAATCCATAAACCCCTTAATGTAAATTTTTCACCACTTGACTTTGTCACGGACATTTAAAGGTTGGAATGTAAACAAACATTTGACAGGTGAATGCGAAAGCTAACTTGTCTGCACTTTAGTGAAGAAATAAAAGATATATAGTCCATTAAAAATTGTGCCCGTTTTACAAAAAGGGTATATTACGCATGAACTTTCTGCAAATGTTTAAATAATTGGGATCGATGTGCAGGAATCGTGCCTAAGAACATATGAAGTTGACCCTTATGAGCGGAGCACTGTGAGGCATCATAGATCTGACAGAGAGATAAACGATGTTATTTAAGTCAGAGCTGACTCAGAGATAGCTCCGAGTAGCTCTGACTTGTATAACATCGTATATCTCTCTGTCAGAGCTACGAAGCCTTCCATTGCTCCCCTAATAGGGGTCGACTTCACATGTTCTGAGGCACGAATCCTGCATACCAGTCCGTATTATTCAAACATCTACAGAAAGTTCATGCCCAATATGCCCTTTTTGTAAAACAGGCACAGTTTTTAGTGAACTGTATATCTTTTATTTGTTCATAAAATTGCAGAAAAGTTAGCTTCCGCATTCACCTGTCAAATGTTTGTTTACATTCTGGCCTTTAAATGTCACGTGACCAAAGTCAAAGGTCAGGAAATTTAAATAAAGGGATTGTAGTTTATTTGTAAAATATATACTAAAATAGTTGAGATATGCAGAATTACGTATAAATTTATTTTGTACACCCACAGTATTTGACTTTTTATTTTTACGTTCTTTTTGAAATATAAATTAAAAAGTTTTTTGGTGGATAATTGCAAAAATTATTGTTACTATTTCACTTAATAAAGTATGCTCCCTGTATACAAACAAATGTCACTTATTGCGGGAGATTTGGGGTTATTTCCGTATTATTTTCTTTTAAAGAAAGCGTAACACAGAAGTTGTATATGATTACCGTAGTACTTTGAGGGCCTTTAGCAAATACCAATAAAAACCTATAGGTCGTTGAATCTCGCACAAAGTAGCCACAGGGGTGCCTCAAAGCGAGCGCAGTTGACTTGCTTATCATTATATAGCGAGGCGTTGAAGCGGTGCCTGGAAACTTTTTAGCGCACCGCTTCTTGGAGCTAACTCAGAGACAATCTAGGACTAGCTTGAGCTATACAGGAGTACTTAATTTGGGGACATTTAACAAATTCTACTAAAGGCCTGCAAGTCATTTCATCTTACAAATATCGCATGTAAAGTTGAATTGTTTCACCGTTTCAATGAGAGAATTAAAGCGTTGATTCGACCCCGCAGTGAAGAACCTTGGAACTACATGCTGTACGGTACCGTAGGTCTTGCCGTACTCGTACGCAATGTCTGAGATATGGTATAAGACGCAAAAAAATGGGAATATTTTGCCACGGTTTACCGAATGGTTTGAACATCCAGTTAAGCACAAATATCTTGAATTTTATTCGCTCTACTACTTATCATTTTTCGCATATCGAGTTTTACATATAAAAAACGGAATGTAAACAAAAACTTGTCAAAATATTCGCGCATGCGTATCAGCTGGATAAAACTATGAGCATACTAACTTTCTTAGGAACTACAGCGAGTAAAACTTATCCTGTTCAAAATGGTTCTATGCATGTGAATAACAGGTATGTATAAATGTATAAATAAATGCATAATCTTATCCGATGGAAGCATTGATGTAGAGATAACCCAACGTATAGCTAAAACCAGTTCAGTATTTGGCAAACTATTGCACAGGTTTTGAAGTAAGAAGAAAGCAAGCATTTATAATGCCGTCATTGTATATACACCACTCTAAGGGAGCGAAACGTGGACGCTGCATAGAAGGCACATATGCCAATAGACTCCTTCCACCGCCTAATGTGTGGTCGAGTGAAAAAATAAAAACCTACCACCGAAAACTTACGACGAACTGGCAGCTAAGGTATAGAAGCCAAAATAATTCACAGTTACTTACGCTGGATCGGACAAGTTGGGCGCATGGGGGGTCTAGCATTCAAGATGAAGTCCCGTCTGAAGTCGTGCCAGATAGATACAAAGGACTAGTAGCGTGAGCTCCATTCCAGAGGTTTGTGGAGACATATGTTCCATGTAGCAGTTAAAAGACGAGCAATGATTTGATAAAGAAGAATAGACCGAGGAAGAATTGAATCCGAGTTGACTACAACGACCGAGGTTACAAGTGACATACGTGTGGAATGATGAGTGCAGCCACAGTCAGACTGTCGTCATATCATCGGGTCCACATGACTTGGTGTTACTTGACACTCATTCATCGAAATCGACGAGAGCCGCCACAGTGTATGTGGTTCTTCTTTGTAGTGTGCGGAAAATTAAAAAAATACTTCAACAGTTATTCACCTAATGAAGAACAATAGTCTTGAAATCATCGTATTTTTATCTATTTTATATATTACAAATATCTGCATGGTTTAGCTATGAAAAATTTGTATTGCTATAAATCAAAAGCTTGTTCGGTCCATTTTACGACCATTGCCATTATAAAGGGCATCGAGCCATCTTAAAATAACACCTGCCATTTACTTTTAAATAATTTTTTTTTAATACAAGCATGACCTAATACAGTTTCATTATGACCATCTCTCTACATAAGATTTTGCATTTGATAGAACGTGTCAGGCAAAAAATATGGGACAATTTTAATTGTTCTTTCTAGCCTGATGTATTTTAAACTGCAAAAAGTAGTAATAAGTAAATTTTGGCAAATTGAATAAACTTTTGCCTTAATGATATACAAAAGGAAAATATGGATCCAAAGTGTCCTGAGTTGCCGTAAATAGTCTGCTGAAAGGTCATCCCTACAGGTTTGTTTTGAATTCCTCATCCAATCAAAATACACGATACGTAGAAGTTTCATATATATATATATATATATATATATATATATATATATATATATATATATATATATATATATATATATATATATATATATATATATATATATATATATATATATATATATATATATATTTATATATATTTATATATATTTATATATATAATATATATTCAATCAACCTCATATGCACGAATGCGAACGTATGTAATATTTACATTTTTTATCAATTCAATCAAATGTAAATAAATAATTTCGAAAGGAACATTACAACTCAGCCTAAACTTATAATTCCTGATACGCAACCTCCCTGACATGAAACAAGTTGTGCTGGTAAGAGACTAGGAATTCTCAATACATCATAGGATCTTGCCTTTGGAGCAGCTAGCTTCTTCTTTGACAACGAATAAGGTGCCGTCTTAACCCAACAAGGCACAGAGTTGAAGCTGAAATACGAACTCAGTCTCTCAGTTGTTTGTGTAAAGCCACACGCCACTTGTGTGGATTGCCTTTTAAATTGTCAACTTCTTCCTGTTTAAAAGTTTATAATTTGCGATATTTAATATTTTAAGGATTTATACATCATTTCAATGACAATCGGTCAATTAACTCATTAGCTATCCTTTTTCGTGCTTAGTGGTGAGTTGAATGAACATTTATGCAATTTGTAGGGATTTAAGCAATCGTTTCCTTGTAGTGGGAGTTCTGTTAGTCCCAGCGGACCCTTTCTATCTTCCTAGGGCAGAAAGGGTCACAGTTCCTTCAAAAGAACTAGCCATTGAGCTCAATTTTCGAGGTTCTGGATCTTTCGGCGCACGTTCAAGGACACCGAGGCTCGAACTGGAAGGCTTTTTCTTTAAAGGGAGAACTGAGAAGTGCCCTGGCGCACTATTTTCGACCTCAGCGAAACTCCCAAACTAGAGTAAAGCGTGGTTTTGCAACTGTGGATTCGCTGTTGTTTTGGGCGATAATGAGGGATTCGATATCCTGATCTCAAGAAAACACATATTTTTCTCAGTAAAAAAATGTTATCTGCCCATAAAACTTGTGCGCCATAATTTATAATTGGGACATTTATGTGGTGCACCCTTTCTAAAATAACGCCGTTGGCCCCAGTCGTGCGCCGAGATTTGGAAAATTGACATCAATGACATTTCCTATTGTAGGAACTATGACTCTTGCTGTCATATGAAGACCGCAAGAGTCATGCAGGACTAGAGTTCTGCGAGACAAAAAATTTGGCTCTGAGTGGGCTCTTCCTTATTTTTTACTCTCTACCTAAATCTCTTTATCAGCACTCCAGTTGCGTCTTTGAGCTATAAAAATTGAGGGGCGGGGACAAGCTAGTCTCAGTCTAGTTTGCAAAGAAGTAAAATACCCTAGAACGCTTTCGCAATTTCGCAATGATCAAAAGAATTGTTTATATACAACTCAGAACGAGGCTCGAATGTCCACAGCAATATTTTCAGGGTCTTCTACTTTCATTCGGCAACAAAAATGAGACGTGTAAAACAGCAGAAACTTGACAGTATTTTCAAACATGAACTATTTGTTTATCTTTTTCATACCGGAACATTTTAGTACGAAATGTCTTACAAAGCTACTTAAGTTGTCTATAAAGTTGTCTATAATCCTTCGGATTGGGGCCTATAGGTTTTGGGTGTCCATCGGTCTGTCCGTTTGTTCAGCACTTTGAAAACAGCTGGCAACAAATTCAAAATGATGTTTATCCTTGTCCAAAAAATGCAGTCGAAATGTCACCCCATCGGAAAGGTACCAGTAGATACATGAGAGGCCCGGCATGCGCTGATTTGGGTCCGGGTATTAACACACCAATAGCCCATGTAATTTTTCCTAAACGTTTATATATTGGTTTGTAACATATTTGGGGTGTTTGTGTTTATTCGCAATGCATGATGGCTAGGGCTGTGAACCGGTTCGGAAAACTGAACCGCGGTTCGAACCGGTTTTCTAGCATAAAAACCGATTTTAATCGGTTTTTTTTCATGGGACATGTTACTGGTCAAAAATAAACGAGTGACTTCATTTGTCGCATTAAAAACGTGAGTATAACTTCCAAACCAGCTGGACTTTTTTTTTTTTTGCTATGTATACAAATCGGTATTTTTCGAAAAAAATAAGTAGTTGCAATTGCATTGAGTTTCTGCTTCAATTTTCAGCTAAAATAATTCAGTGTTCAACAATTTCAAATTGTCCAATTCCTTTGGGAAAACATAAAAACATAGGCATCAGAGATGCAAAGCCCCCAGCCCGCGCCAACAAGTCGCAACAAATTGAGTTCAGAGGGCCGTAAGTTCGACATTTTTGGGTCGATCAAACTGAAACTTGACGTTGCACATCTTCAATATATATTCTTTCACTGTGTAATGTTTCATAGCTTTATATCAAAGCGTTCATGTCGAAATGAAGCGTACTAAGTCGCCTCTATGAACTTATGTTCGAAATGTTTGGCCGACCAAACTGAAATCTTGACGTTGCACACTTTTAATATCTATATTCTTTCACTGTGTAAGGTTTCAGAGCTTTATATCAAAGCGTTCATGTCGAAATGAAGCGTACAGAGTCGCCTCTATGAACTTATGTTCGACAATTTTTGGCCGATCAAACTTAAACCTTAACGTTGCACACTTTTAATATATATATTCTTTCACTGTGCAAGGTTTCATAGCTTTATGTCAAAGCGTTCCTGTCGAAGTGATGCGTACAAAGTCGCCTGTATGAAAGTGCAACACGAAAAATTGCCTAAGCTCAGAGGGCCGTATTTTCGACAATTGACCGATCAAACTGAAACCTTGACGTTGCACATCATGCCGCACGAAAAATGGTGTCTAAAATAAAACGGGAAGCAACGAAATCCGTTTTTGGCTTTGCGTTGTGTTTTGCAGATACAATTGCCTAAAGTAAACGAATATAAATAAACAAAAAGCGAACAAAGTGCAAAATAAAAAAACCGGAAAAAACCGGTTTTTCATTTTCGAACCGATTAACTGAACCGCGAAAATAAAAAACCGCGGTTTTCAGGTGAACCGGTTTAACCGCACAGCCCTAATGATGGCCCTATAGCCATTTTCCATTAAACGCACTTTCTTTATTTTCCTCGGATGAGGATTTTCTTCACAGTATGTTTGGGCATTCGAATGGTGCATTTGTGTCATCTAGCACTAGGTGAATCCTGTGGTTTCCCTATGACAGCAAGAGCTATAGTTGTTATGACAGAACTTACCATTGGTGTTAACTTTACCGATCTCGGCGCACGACTAGGGCCAATAGTAGCTGGACCAATTATAAAAGTACGGCGATTAATTTTATGATTTGATTTTTATGATTTTGGGAGTTTCACTGAGGTCGAAAATAATGCGCCAGGGTACTTCTCAGTGTGCTTTTAAAAGAACAAGTAAGTATTTGTTAAAACACAAGCAGGCCCCAACCCAGTGAAACTCCAAAACTAGAGTAAAGCGTGGTTTTGCAACTGTGGATTCACTGTTGTTGTGGGCGATAATAAGGGATTCGATACCCCGATCTCAAGAAAACACATATTTTTCTCAGTAAAAAATTGTTAACTGACCATAAAACTTGTGCGCCATAATTTATAATTGGGCCATTTATGTGATGCACCCTTTCTGAAATAACGCCGTTGGCCCCAGTCATTCGCCGAGATTGGAAAATTGACATCAATGACATTTCCTATTATAGGAACTATGAGTCTTGCTGTCTCAGGAAGACCGCAAGAGTCATCTAGGACTAAATTACGAGTAGCTAATTCATATTTTCACACCATTTAGGTACTGTGAAGGCCTACGTGAGCTCACAAAGGTCCCGGTAAGTAAAGTCTCTTACAAACGGGGATCGGTCGCAAATATTCAGCAGTAATTGTACAATAAAGACATTGTACAGCATGCTGACACCAAGTCCCAGAGGACCCTGCCTTAGTCCTAGGTGACTCTTGCTTCCTTCCCAGTAAGCCTTTCTGGCCTAGGAAGACAGAAAGGGTCCACTAGGACTAACCCTGCCTGTCTTCCTAGGACAGAAAGGGCCATAGTACTTGTAATAGAAGTGACCATTGATCTCAACTTTCGGGGATATGAATCTTTCGCCGCACGTTCCAAGACACTGAGGTTTGAACTATCAGCCCTTTCCCTTAAAAGCACACCGAGAAGTACCCTGTCGAATCATTTTCGACCTGAATGAAACGCCCAAACATGAGTAAAGAGTGATTTTGCAATTGTATATTCATTGTTGCTGTGAACAATAATTGCTATACTATACCTTGATCTCAAAAACGATATGCTTTTCTCGGTACAAATTATAAAATCATAAAAATCAAATCATAAAATTAATCGCCGTACTTTTTAATTGGTCCAGCTACTATTGGCCCTAGTCGTGCGCCGAGATTGGTAAAGTTAACACCAATGGTAAGTTCTGTCATAACAACTATAGCTCTTGCTGTCATAGGGAAACCACAGGATTCACCTAGTGCTAGATGACACAAATGCACCATTCGAATGCCCATACATACTGTGAAGAAAATTCTCATCCGAGGAAAATAAAGAAAGTGCGTTTAATGGAAAAGGGCTATAGGGTCATCATGCATTGCGAATGAACATAACCACCCAAAATGTGTTACAAGCCAATGTATAAACGTTTAGGGAAAATTACATGGGCTATTGGTGCGTTAATACCCAGACCCGAATCAGCGCATGCGGGGCCTCTCGTGTATCTACTGGTAACTTTCCGATGGGGTGACATTTCGACTGCATTTTTTTTTTGGACAAAGATAAACATCATTTTGGATTTTTTGCCAGCTATTTTCAAAGTGCTGAGCAAAAGAGACTATATTTCGATACCGGGAATATGCAGATATGCTTTTTAGCGCAGCTGACTTTCGTCGATGGTCCATACGCTAATTAGGCCCCTACCCTTCGGATTGGGGCGTATAGGTTTGGGCTGTCCGTCCGTCGTTCTGTCCGTCATCGCTTTGTACCCCTATGAATTTGGGGGGCGGTTGGATCCTGCTTGTGTTTCACAAATACTTACTTGTTACTTATGGGGTATCAGTGTCCGTTATGTATATGTAAAGAATTTTTCGAAATACTACTGTTCCTACATTTCAGGCCTGATTGTTTTGCATGGGGTGACCGCGTGTCTGTCGGTCGGTTTGTCGGTCTGTCATCAAGAGCTTGGGGGGGGGGGGGGGGGGCTGTGGGGATTATGTGGGCTGTGCACACTGCTCTAGTTTATTGTTTTTGTTTTTTTTTGTCCCACCAGAACTCTTGGATCCAGATGCAACTGAAAATGTCGCTGGGCATTGAGCAGGTTCTCGCAGATGCGCAGATGCTCGTCAACCGCTTGAAGGAGCACGATAGCGCTGCCGATAACCTCATCTCCGCCACGCAGACCATGTACAGGCGCATCGACTCCATGAAGCAGGTAATATGTCTGTGGTGTCGGGCGTGACCGTAACGACCAGCCCGGCCAGCTCGGGCAGGTGAAATCTCCCCCCCCCCCCCCCCCACCTCCAGCCCCCGTCCAGTGGGTGGGGAGTTCAGGGTTAAAGATGATGCGCTCACATGCAGTATCTGTGTTCAGAATAGGGGCCTGAATAATAAAATCTTATTCAAGTTTTCAATAATTTCAATTTCGGGTGACTCAAGCAGACATCAAAAAGTTAACTTCAAGCCCTCTCAGCTGTCGTAGAAACGGGGTTTATATGACATGCAGTGTTACATGAGAACAGCTAAAAAGTGTGTTTTTGGCCCAGGCGTTTGCCACCAGTGTTCAAGCACGGAAAAGCATGAAAAAAAGAAGCCTCACGCAGAGTTGCATCCTTACTATTGCGCAGTTTGGTAACGTCGAAGCTGTACAGTTCTCGAACAAAACAGGATCTTTGTACTTTCTTATTGTAACTCTTGATCAAAGGTTTTTGGTTAGTTTTTGTTCAGTGTGCCACCGTAATCATTATACATATAATACAAATTCATACATTTCTTGGTTGTAGAATGATTACACGAATGATATGTTATAGTAAAATATCTACGTGTGTTGCTTTTTGGGGGTTTGTTGCAGTACGAGGCAGGCCTGACGCAGCTGAATGAGATGGGGCGTCACCGACCGCGCTCCAACCTCATCCTAGCGCTGGTGAAGGAGAACAACCAGATACGAGAGCTGCAGCAGGTGAGTCCCGTCTCGTTGACGGCCAGAGAGAACAGTGCTGTATGGAACTGCTCTTCTGCGTACACGTAAAAGACAGAGATAGAGAGAGAAAAAAGTGAAGATGGCAGGTGCAAAGCAGTCTTGTTTTCGCTGATTAAACTCATCTGTTAAATTTAATTTTTGATCATATGTTTGTTTATTTAATTTCATGTAAAAAAGGGCACCGTTTTGGCGTGTGATGAGGAATTGTGGTGGCTGCTGTGTGGTTGCAGGAAAACAAAGAGCTTCGGTCGTGCCTGGAGGAGCATCAGTCGGCCCTGGAGCTGATCATGAGCAAGTACCGGGAGCAGGTGGTCAAGCTGCTGGTGCATAAGAACATGCACGATGCCGCGCCGTCCCCAGCTAGCAGGGCGTCTGTACGTAGCCGTGACTCCCACCAGATACGGGGGGGGGGGGGGGAGGGGGGCGGGGAGGGATGGGAGGTCGAGGGGGCGGAATGCTGGGTAATGAGCTAGTACCGGGAGCAGGTGGTCAAGCTGCTGGTGCATAAGAACATGCACGATGCCGCGCCGTCCCCGGCCAGCAGGGCGTCTGTACGTAGCCGTGACTCCCACCAAATACGGGGAGGGGGGGGGGGGCGGGGAGGGATGGGAGGTGGAGGGGGCGGAATGCTGGGTAATGAGCTAGTACCGGGAGCAGGTGGTCAAGCTACTCGTGCATAAGAACATGCACGATGTCGCACCGTCCCCGGCCAGCAGGGCGTCTGTACGTAGCCGTGACTCCTATAAGATCCGGGGGGGGGGGGGGGGGGGGCAGGGACGAAAGTACATGCACGATAACGCGCTGGGATGCTTGGGGCCCCGACCAGTGGAGCACGGAGAGGTGTCGTACTCAAGCGAGACGAGAGCGGTTGGGATTGACGAGAGGAAGGGGGGGGGGGGGGGTTTGTGTGACTGAAGCTAGAGGCGTAGGCTCTCTGTGAAAGAAGGAGGAAAAAAAGAGTTTGTGTGAGCAGTAGCAGAAGTGTGAGCAAAAATCAAATCACTTTGCAATACATAAGTAAAAAAAAATAATAAAGAAATAGAATTAAAAATTGCAGCAACAAGTGAAAGCTAGGGGAAATGAATTCAAATATAAAGCACAATGTTTCTGTGTATGCAAAGGACGCGGCTCGGGTGGAGAAGATCTGCGAGATGGCGGCCGTCATGCAGCGAGCTGCCAACATGGACGAGGAAAGCGCGCACCCGCTGCGCGAGAGAGTCGCACAGCTGGAGACGGAGAACAGGACGCTGAGGGAGCTGCTCAAGATCAGCCACCGCCACAGCCGGGAGGTCACCCACATGGACAGTAATATACAGGTGGGTGGGCACTCTTGTTTATTTTTAACTACCACCACCGCCCCCCCCAACCACAACCATCCCCATCACCTCAGTCATTTCAGTCAACCCAAACACCAACTCCTCCAACACCAACCCAACCATCAACACCACCACCGCCGTCGCCGCCACCATCCCCGCCACCACCAACCCAACCAACCCCACCACCACGATCACTCCCTCCTCCTTCCCCTTGCCTCATTCTACTGATGATATAACAGTGGGAAGCTGTGAAAAGAAATGTTACTGCTTGAGATAAAAGGTGGCGAGAAGTGGGGACGGCACGTTTTTATCATTATAAACGTTCGATTCTAGCTGGGTAAAAAAAAAAAGTTTATTTTTGAAGATTTGTTTATGTTTTTATTTTTTTTTTATTTATTTATTTATTTATTTTTTTTTATGTTTTGATAAAAAACTGACATTTCGTTTCCTTCTCACGTAGGTTGATATAGCGCCGCCAGCTCCACCTGTCGTCATCCCCACATCCACACCCACCGCCAACAGCTTAAGCCCGCGGGTGGCGAAGTACTCAACTGGCGATGAGAGCCAAGAGGAAGACAGCCATTTTGTCACCAATGACGTCATGAATAAGAGCGTCATAGAGAACGAGGCTTGTCAAGGAGCCCAGGTTTTGAACAGTGTTACTAAAAATAGCTCAGATGATAACGAGGTTGTCGATCAGCCAATGGCGGCGAGCGAAACAACTGGGCCAATCAAAGCAGCGGATCCAAATGGACAGTCGACAGCAGACTCGCGTAGTAATAGTGATACCAAAGTAAATACTGCTGATTCAGCTAAAAATAAACTTGATGTTAGTATAACAGACGAGGCGGACACAACAATAATTGACAATAACGACGGTGAAAGCTCGCCGAATGCAACAGTGATCGATGCTAACATGGTTGACATCACAATCAGCGAGTCCTCAGGTCAAGCTCAGGGCATCACGGACGATAACGTGAGCGATAATTCGGGATCGGACCAGAGCCCCAGGGCTGGCAGCCAATCGAGCAGTTCCGGAAGCGAAAGCGACAAGAGCTCGCGCGCCGAAAGTATCCCCGCTTCTGGGCCCAAAAAATCCAGGGCATCTGGGCGAAAATCGGCGGCCAAAAGTGGAATGACAACCATTAAAAGGGGCAAAGGTAAAAGTATTCTCCAGGATATGAACGCCAATACTGGAGTGGAGAGTGAGAAATCTCCAGCCAAGGAGAAACAAACTACTGCCAAAATAACGTGAAAGTAGACATATATTCATTAGGTGAGATTAGACTAGTTGTTGAAGTGTTAGGGGTGAACAAATTCCAGTCTTGCATCATATTTTTGGTATTAATTTTGCTTATGAATGCGTAATCAAACTAGACGGGATGTAGAATGCGGTTGTTTTAAAAATGATGTTATCCTGAGAGAGAGAGAGAGAGAGAGAGAGAGAGAGAGAGAGAGAGAGAGAGAGGAGGGGGGGGGGGGAGATGTTACCCTCTCATGTAGTCTTTTGTCTTGGGGAAGGGAAATTCGATTGTAAACTAAAAATTGTAGGTTTGAACATTTTGTAGTTTCATTGCGACGTCACAGGCAGCCCACCAGTAATATTGTACTTACGTCACCCACCGAACGCTTTCATTCACGTCACAGTGAGCTGCTTAAAAATTGATAGAAGGGTTTACGGCGCATGGGATTGGGGCTTATAAATAATTACAATAAAAGCAAAAATCAGACCGGGGAGGGGGGTGGGGGGGGGGTGGGGCTATAAAAATGTTGAAGTGATTTTTGTGGATGAAAATAAATATTAACTGCTTCTTGTCTCCAGATCTCTAACTGTAAGGGCAAAGAACCGCACGGCTGTTCTTTTTCATGTGCATATCCCTCTGTCAGTATAGAGTTGTTACTTAATCACCAAACGGGGCTAGTTACGTCATGTGGTATTTTTTTTTTTTTTTTTTGGGGGGGGGGGAGGTGGGGGGGGGGGCGTGTTTCCATCTGTAGCTTATCCTGCTACGGGGAGAGTCCAAAAAGGTATACAAGAATGCGAGTCTTTCTGTAATGTGTACATACATACATATTGCCAGTGGCTAGAAGTACTAGAGTGCTCGTATAAAGTGTATATGTCACAGTAAAACCTGTGCAATCGCTATAGAATATTTGTAAAATAGTGTATTTATACATAGCCCTTATTAATTAGGACTACCACCAGTAAATGTAGGTAAAGGCATGGCTTATTCACATGTAGTGTCATTTTGTTACGGTAATTTATAAAATAATATGAAATTGAACTCTTTTAATGATTAGAACGTTGTTGCACTTTTAAAGATATTGTATAGGAGAATAAAATATGTATGATTAGTTGTGTACACTTTTCTTCTAGCCTTTGTAAAACAAGTGTGTCCATTCTGAACCCCCCTCCCCCCCCCCCCTAAAACTTCTAATATTTTTAAGAGCTGCTGCTGTCAGCTGCAGCTGATTGTGCCGGCAGTTTGCCACAACACAGCCGAATGCATCCTTACTTTGGTGGTGTATCGCTGATGAGGTTTTTGTGATTCACATAGTAGAAAAAAAGTGAAAAAATATTGTTGCGCTTCCACGTGTTTCTTTGTCCGATGCCCCAGAAGAGGAACGTGTTTAGCAGAACGATAAAGCATGTACGGAATGCATTGTTTGGTATGGGGCTCCCTGTTCTATATAAGGTGATATCAGCGCGAATTATTTATTAGTCTCGCATCTGATTATTTTAGGGTTTCGTAACGATGCTGTGGATCAGTCATTCGATACAGAAGAAATGCGTAAATACATCTGGGAAAATGCTGACGCATATGAACAATCTCTTTTTGACAGAATTACGTCAGAAAATCTGGCTATGCAATCACATCCGGGTACCTCTCTACACTCAGAAAATATTGATATAATTGTTGTAGAGATCAAAAGGAAATTTACGGACACTCGAGGGGCACGATAGTGCAAGCTTATTTTTAGAACACGGTTCAGTCATAAAATATCAGAATATCCAAGGCCTTATTTTCGGACTCCAATACCTCAACGGCATTACCTAATATTTAAATGACATCTGAACTTCGACTTACATTTTCAAGGCAAAAGGTCACGTGACCTTTGATATCTCGGTAACCGTTAGAGATTAAACGATTTTGCCTCATTTTCGGATTCCGCTCCTCTACAGAGTTACATAAGGGGCGACCTCGTGGTCTTAACTTTGACCCAGATTTTCAAGCTCGCGTGATCGGTTTTGTCTCGGAAACAATTAGAGATTTTGACCTCATTTTCGGTTTCAAACCCCATTCTTACCTCACATTAAGGGTAGCTTCTTGATCAGAATTTCGACCTACATTTTCAAGACCACAGGTCACGTGATATTATCATCTCTGGAACCATTAGAGATAACGATTTTTACCTGCATTTTCAAGGTCAAAGGTCACGTGACGTTATCGCGGAGACAGAAAGTTTTGACATTGACAATTGGTCAAGGTCGCATATAAAATAAGAGTTGTCTCGGAACAGTTAAAAGACAGAGCGATTTTCATCTTGTTTTTGGGCTCACACTTCCTCCTCTTTACACAAATCTAAAAAAATCCTTTAAAAAGGGAAGAGTTTTGTAATTAAACATAACTGATTAGAAAGAGTGTTGATCAATTGACTTCATATTGGCACACTTTGAAATCAGTACCTAACAAACTGTAAGCTACAAACAAAGCACCATCTATATATATTGCTCCTCGTGGTTGCGGTCTTGCGTGTAACCATGGCCACCGTGGGTGTGGTTCTATTGCCAAAATACGCCACTTGTTTTCTTCTCTCACTTGAAGGCGAAAATTGTCTTCTTCAGCAACTAGCAATGCGTTACTACTGTCACGTTGACAAAGATAAGGATAGTTAAAGTCTCCCGCAGCGTTGCCAAGGTTACCCTGTTTGTGTTCTACGTCACCAGACAAAGACAAGGTGTATATGCAGTTTCCAAACTTACAGCAGAGCAGTATATGCTTACATGTGACAATCAAAGTATGCCAGTGTGGACTTGAGCACGGAAGGCTGATGGAACTTGTTCGCTTCCATTTAATAGTGTCATAAACATGGATGTTGGTGTTATCAACCGATGCTGCATAGAGTACCTTATTATGACAAGATACATCCGTGAAATGCCCAGTGGCTATGGTTGTTCTTTCAGTACCTTTAAAGCAAGAGAAAAACACAGTTGTGTAAAATTGAAATAGGAAGTGAAGTAAAAATTGTATGTTTGTTCATCATTTACTCTGAATCTTGTACTTTGGAATATTTTTCTTAAGTGTCTACAACTTAAAAATTACAAAAATACACGGCCTGTGCACTTTTTATCTTTGCAATGATTTTTCAGTGTTAAATAATGTTTATGTTTGGTTTATTTTGCCAATTGTAGACATCAACGGATGTATAAATATACATGAACTTTTCAGTTTGTACTAATAGATAATAATGTGTTTGCAATCGTCATATTTATATGGCACAAATATCTACGTATAAATATTGGCTGATTGAAAAATAAACTGCGTCACGCGTACCTTCGTAAGAGAAGGAAAAGAGTCCTTTCCAGGCTGCGATTACCACACACTCTCCTGTATCAGTGGCCCCATAGGCAAAGTCCATACCAGTGGATGGAATATTCTTAACTATATTTAAGTCCTTGTTAAGAATGGTTATGCCGTCATTCTTGCAGCACCACAGCTCTTTTTTAATTAGTCGTAATGAACGTGGAAAGTCGGATAAAGCTACCTCTTTTAAGATTTTGTTTTTAATAGACAAAAGGCTTCTCACCTCATTTGCCTTTCCAATACATGTTGTGTCCATTTCGATAAAGTGTTGTGCACACGTATAAATTATCATAAACACAGTCCACCATTGAGTTTGAGGGTTATATGTATGCTATATTTGCATTATAGTCGATATTAATCTTAGCAGTAAAACAAATAAAAGAACGATCATATTCTGAAACAGTTATGATCTACTTATTCGTCCACATAAGTTAATATACTGGTTACTGATCGTTAACTCCAAGCGTTTACTGGTTTGCTTTGTGTGTGGTCGATAGTTACTTGACATACAATATTCTTGCATGTACATAGCCTTAGTGCAATAAAGCTGAGGAATCGCTAGTGAAGCATAAAGAATGACGTCATTGATCATTATCATCCAGTTATAACGGCCTGTATTTTGTCATAAACGGAATAGGCGGAGTTAAAATGCAGAAATGTTATAATTTTTTTTTTGACACATGGAGAGGAAGGGACTGTGAATTGCTTTACTGCACAAAATGAAAACAAAACTGGGCTTGTTTTCACGCACTAGCCACTTTTGTGTGCTTTTTTGGTCTCACGGTAAAACAAAAAAGCAGCACTCTTTGAGCATTTCATATATAACACTTCTGTAGTTTTCTCATTATATGTCAAAACAATATATGTTAAATCGTAATCGAGGTGAGACCACATGTGATGATAGGTATCACACAAATACATTTTATTTATTTCACGTTGTGATATAGAATAGGCAAATGATCAAAATGGAACGGGGCAAAGCATCATCATCATCATCATCATCATCATCATCATCATCATCATCATCATCATCATCATCATCATCATCATCATCATCATCATCATCATCATCATCATCATCATCATCATCATCATCATCATCATCATCATCATCATCATCATCATCATCACCATCATCATCATCATCATCATCATCATCATCATCATCATCATCATCATCATCATCATCATCATCATTATATACAGTTCTTATATAGCGCGTGGTCACACTGAAGTATCCCAGCCCTGTACATCGAAATGTTCACCATGCGATATCTTGAAAAGGTGTAGCTTTAGAGATTTCTTGAACCTTTGAAAGTTGTCTGTACATCTTAATTTTAATGGTAGAAAGTTCCATACTGTTGGAGCAGAAGCTGTAAAAGCACGGTATCCACATCATTTTAAATTATACTTAGGTTGCCTGTCATGAAGGTTAGCTTGTTTCTGCTAGTTAATTCATATCCAGAGTTTACGTCAATTCGTTTTGGTGGCCATTGCCCTCAAAAGTGGGGGAAGATGCTTGAGCCATCACTACCGTATCAAATATCAAGCAGGTCTCGGGGATAGTTCTGATATCTCAAATTCAATAATAAATACATTGAAGGATTTACAATATATAAATTTCGTAAATAAATGTAAAAAAGGCATTCCTTATGTTTAAAACTGTTAAGGTTACCAAACAGCATCGACAGTTTTTCTCTTCTTTGTAAAGTGATAAATATACGTTGGAAAATTGACTTTGCATGGTCTTCGGATGATCGACATCTGTCCAATATTGGTAGGTAGACGTTGATTCGACATCTATAATGAGCCAAAGATCAGATTTTGTTTCTGCAGTAACACATATTTTACTTTGGGTGGGTCAAGGACATTGCACAACTGAAGTATGAAATTGTAAGAAGAGTGATTCAATGTGTAAATAGGTGTTTTCATTTCTTAAGTAGTTCCAACGCCCTCACTCCTATTTCATGCATAATTGAACTTTTTAGCGGTTGGTTTAATTGTCATTCCTCATTAACATATGTCTGCTCCTGAGAATCAGGGATTTCATCTGATGACTGGATAATTTAGATTCGATATTTAATTATCCTCAGTAGAATTAAGTAAAATCAGTATAATAAGAAATGTCTAAAATTTCTGTTCAAAACATTGATTTGATTTGAATTGATTATATATAAACTGATGAAGTACAACTCTAAAATCATAACTTTTCTTTCGTAATGACAATATCCAAACTTATTCGTTTCTTCATCATTCGACTCTGACAGCACTGTGAATGCCTGATATTATTATCTCGCAACAGCTCACTTTTTTTTTATGTTACAAAATAATTATATTCCTTACAAAATAGGCAACATCTCAAAAATTACTAATCACACCAATTCTCTGGAATTTCAGGAAATTTCGGGATACACAGTTTATCTGTCACAAAGTTAAACACATTCAAATACAGACCGAAAATTGATCCATATATCTTTCAGAAAAATATGAGTGCAAAATTTTAAAAATAAAATTCTCCGCCAATATCAGTGCTTGTTCTGAATTTCGGAGAATTTCCTTTCAACTTTCCAGTTTTTACGCCTGGTTGGCTGAATTAATGCTTTTATTCAAAAGGTTTTGTCTTTATCAGAGATTTTTACTAAAGAGATTAGATTAGAACATCATTTTTTTTTGGCTTTTTTTTATCTGAAAACTACTTTATTTTAAATGTTAGCGTAAATTTAATTTTCATTAATTCGTGTTGAAAATCATTACTTTTAGGGTATATTAAGTTGCCAATATCTATTTACTGGAGTATAAAGTAGAGTAACAATTTTGGTTTTTGAAAAAGCCCGTACGGTTATTTCGATTTTTAATATTCTTTATTCATAAGTTCGAAAAGAGAATCGTCATATTTATGTTTGGTGAGTAGTAGGACTTAGCAGCAATCTTTATTCAATATTTATTTTCTTCATATTTGATTTCTTTCTCTCTGTCTTTTTTTCCTTCTCTCATTGTCTTATTATATTCTGTTTTCCTCTTAATATGACTCCATATCTGTTTCCTTGTTTCTCATTCTGTTTTATTTGTATTCGTTCATAATAAGCATGTAACGAAAATTTACAATAATAAAATCTCTCTATTGAATGCCAAGTGAAGTGAAATAAATGTCTCAGACGAGGCCTTTGTTGATCTTACTGCTGATTCCGCTTTCTATTCAAATGCAGTACAGTGCGCTCATGTATGCAATATATTAATTTATTATATGCTTAGATGTCCGCGTACAAAGAAATGATAGAAAAAAACGAGCATGCAGTTTTAGGCCAGATTGCATGGTTCCCCCCCCCCTGTAAGCAAAAGGAGGCATATAATAAAAGTAATACATCATTCTGAGTGCCTACGATATTGTTTTTTTTTGTCTTCAGCCTACGGGCGTGTACGGGGTCCGTACGGCCCTACGGCTTCAAGCAAACAACAATATCGTACGCACTCAGAATGAAGTATTACTAATTTATTTACATCTTCAGTAGTGTCACAATTCTGTACTTTAGCATCAGATATGAATACATTCAAATATTACACAGTAGCGTGACCTCTGTTTCAGAATTTATGTTAGAAAAATTGACATAAAGTGACATAATGTGCAGGCAGTTTGGAACAAAGTGCCAGTGTAGAAAGCAATATAAACAGTTTTTTCATCTTGTTTTAGCTTGGTGCACTGAATAGAATGTATTGTAGTGCTTATGTAGCTGATAAACATATTGAGAGAAGAGGCTTATTGCCTTTGTAAGAATAACGTAATCAGCAACTTTGGCTTGACATTTATGTTTACTATTATAATTTCGCAAATTTAACACCGTTAAGCTGCAAGCAGAAATGTAAAAGCGATGTAATTATAAGCATTGACATCTTCGTTGCGTGATTAAAAATCGCAACTGGATAGGTACTTGGCTTTTTCTCAGCGAAATGACACGTTTGGAGATGTATAAAACTTTCCACATTATAGTGCCCCAGCAACATGAATCAAACCGATTAACAGATTGGTGCGAATACTTTTCGGCTGAAAACCACGCAGAACATAGAGCCCCAATCTGCAAAGAAAAAGCAATATAAAAAAGATGCTTACTTCAGAAACGCTGTTCCAATAAAACTCATTTATTTGAAGATAATTAGAAGAAGAGAGTTGAAAGATTACTTACCTTTTGCAATTCGAAAAGTTCACTGATTTCTTTTTCTGGAAAATGTACGTTTGGATATACTAGAACACTCCGAACCCAGCGACAAATAGAATCGGTGAGAAAATGTAATACATTAGACATTAGAGAGGGCAATATCCGCATTTCAAGCATAATCCGCTGACAGGTCATCCGCTGTTAGAATTAAATCTCTTATTCTGCTGAGCGTTTGTACTTTACTGAGTAACAAGTAATTTTGCAGTTTTGACCACGTGCTGGCTGGAACTCCTTAATCTTATCAGGGCAAGTATAGTGCTTCCCTTCTCCGCAGAGCATAATCAATTTACTTAAAATCTAGAAAGCGTTTAGTTGGGATATGTGTTGCGTATTGGGGTTGCTTAGACCACACACGACAATTTAGGAGGTCTTCAGCTCAGAGTATAGTTTTGGAAAGTACCTTATAAACGGAAACTTTAAACGATCGTTAGACTGGGGTTACCGCTCTGATGTTAGAACAGTATCGTTGTGCTCGTAGTTCTTGAGTCCATACTCTGCCGCATTTCTTAGATAAGGATACGCTACCTCTTTTATGAGCAACTGATCAAGTAGGTCGTATTCTTTAACCAGCCAGAGGTCAGAGCCCTACTACGACAAATACTTGACTCGTACTTTTGCTGTCAGAATTCCAACATCAGAATTTACCATCCTGGTCCATTACTCAGCCTCTATGCGAGACCAATTCCTCGGATCGCACGAAATATGCTATAAGTTTAATTCGCTCTTCCAGTTAATTGTCAATAGGAACACACAGCTCCAGGTTTCCCTTCAAAATGACCATCTCGCTATCCAGACCCTTACCCCATTTTGGATTGTTACATTCTTTCACCACTTTGCTCGCTGTAGGTACAGTCTGTTGGGTTACGTATATTACCAAAAATTACTTTGATTTGCAGTCCAAACCCTAGAAATACAACAAGCCCAAAGCCCAAAAGTTTCGACATGCCAAATTGCACTTAAATCAGTTTGAGCACCATGCTTTGTTGATTATTACTCCGCTTATCTTCGTCACTTCCTGTGTGATTGTAATTAACCTGCTCCCCAGTGCCTGTACTCTGTGCAAACACCTCAGCTTTTCAAAGTTTTTCGCCCATCGAGCCCAAACCAATATTTTACTTGATGTAGCATCCCTAGATTGCCAGATTTGTCTGATAGTTCTCTCCATACTCCTCTCACCCATTCTCGTTAGAACGAATGATTGCGGTCATATCAAAGCTCGTTGTGTCAGCATAAATATAATCAAGGGTATAGTCCTGGTGGAGTGCGTAGCACTTAAATTTTAAGTTCCTGGCTTCTCAGAAGAGATAAACTTCTTTCTGAGATAAAATAAATGGTTCAAGCGAAAACCATCAAGAAAATAAAGGACTCTACACTTGTAGCTATTAGAGTTCTCGTAGGTAATTCTCATTGCTACACTGACACTACAATCAAACATGCTGTACTATAAGAGAAGTTTAAATTTAAGGAGCATTTTTGTATCATAAATCATCTTATTGTCTCAGAGACCTCATTGATTGCGAATCCACAGTAACACAATGTACTTGTACACAGTAATATGTGCATGTCAAATGTCGGTGCTCTAAAAGTATAATATGGCAAATGTATGAATGTTGTGTTTCTTTTAACGTTTTAGCTAAAATGGTTAGGTAGTATTGAGATACTATTGTCTTATCGACACTGAATTGCATGCACCTATGCCACGGGTATTATAAAGCAACTATAAAATGATCAGCATCCAAAATGGGACCAAAGACACGGTTATCGAGTTTTTGCGTTCTGTTGCTTAAGTCTTTTGCTCCTGCCATAGAACAATAGCCAACAGTCATCACAGGATTATTCAATGAAGTCTATGCTGATAGTTACTCAGAAATTGCATAGCAATGTTCTGGGAAATTCAGAGTTCTGAATAAGGAATCAACAACCAGAGCCTATCAGAGCCTGGCAAAACACTGATACATCACCACCACATTTGTGATCTCGATGCTGCACCAACTTACAACCTCACCAGCGTATACGGCAAGCCAAATCATCAGTGGATTCCAAAAACAGAGTATGCTATTTTTCGGCCTGCAGTCACAGTCACCACGACAAATACTTGACTCGTACTTTTGCTGTCAGAATTCCAACATAAGAATTTACCATCCTGGTCCATTACTCAGCCTCTATGCGTATACGGCAAGCCAAATCATCAGTGGATTCCAAAAACAGAGTATGCTATTTTTCGGCCTGCAGTCACGGACACTCGCAAGCATCAATGCCGGGTACAAATCGAAGATCACGGCGTCAGAAGTTAGCTGAATGTAACAAAGATAGATCATCCGGAAGATATAATGAACTTAATAAAAATAAAACTATTTTACAAAAAAGTTTACATTGGGCTTTTCACCAACTGTGAATATGACCTTACCACATTAAAACAATAGAGAAGAGACCCAATTATTTGAACAATGTATATTGGGTGCCTCTCGAATGTTGTTTTCGGATATTACCATTTCACATATCAGCGGATACGAACACTGGATAGCAATATGCCATCATCAGTTAGTTTTTGAGACATTATGTGTGTCATCATCAGCTACAACCAGAACTCCCTATGTGGCTAGAACTGCATAAATTGTGCGTGTCTTTACATAAATAAATTTATTTGGAAAACCTTGAATAACATGCATGGGATCGTGAAGGAAACATATTTTGAGGTTTTGTTTAAAAAGCACCGATGCGTCTTTTAATTTTTAGTATGAAATAAGAGCATGCACGACATAACTTTGAATAATGATTTCCAGTGTTTGTATTTAGTCATTAGTACATTGAAAATGAACTTTTATACAAATATATGTTTTTATGCTTTTGTACAACCCTGTAGCTCTTAATGGGCAGGGTGGGATGCCTGAAACCTTATTTCGGTTCCCTTATATATTTGGTCTTAAACTTATGTTTGAGGAAGTGTTTCGAAAATGTTATCCATCTGCTAAAATCTTAACTCTTTATTCTCAAAACACAAAAGCCTTATCGTATTTTACTTAATTGTAGGTAGTTCTTTGTGTGAACATTATAACTAGCGTTAATTCCTCGTTAAAAGGCACTCAGACTATCGAGTTGCTTAAAGTCGTAAGTGCCTTTATTGATGGTGTCAACTCTGGTTTCATCTCTTTTGTCCTAGTAATTGATATTACGTTTTATCTTTTCACTAAAAGATATGAGCTCAATAACTTGACAGATGCGTTATCTTGTTATATTTGTATTAATGGCAACCTTCAATTCTTTGTTGGGCCATCGCCATTTAAAGTGAGTTAAATTAGGGCAAAGAGTCATATACATAAAAAACAGAAAGAAGCGGGAAAGCAGTGAAAAATCGGCAACTACGAAGTAATTAATAAAGTTACATTATTTTGGATAGTACGGTGGATATCACGTTGGATATATACTTTGGAAGCGTCTTAATAGGTTAGTTTAAATAATCTGCAATTAATTCTTTAAGTATTTTACCAATAAAATAATAGTGATAAACACAGGAAACCTGCGATATTTTTTACTTTACTTGCAAATGGTTTCGGTACCCATTCCTAACTAATATCTGTTGTGTTCGGCATTTAACCCCGAAATTACAACATTACCGGATCACGACAATATCTCACGTACGGGAATTTTGGTTTATAACGATTTATGATGATAATTTAGAGAGGAAAATTGTCATTCTTGTATAAAATAATTTGTATTTTTCTCCTTTTTCTGTAATATCTCCTTTTTATTCCTTTATTACTATATTCAAACCTGCTCCAATTGCTGTCTGACATTTCTCAACCCATTTTTATTCCAAGAAATTTCATAGAAATAAAATTCGAAGAATATGCAATGACATTTATTGGCAAAAATCTGTAAATATTTAATTATTCAACTAACATTCTGATTTATGAAATATAAAAATTACTACTCCTTTTTCACTCTCAGTTCTATTTTGTTAAGGGGAACTGATATTTTGAAGTTGATATAAGTTTCGATACCGTCTTCAAGCCGTCTGTAACTGTGAAGTGTCAATACATATTTCTTTTTCTATACATCTACAAAGCCGTTTTGATAAAAAGCTCATTACTTCTGAAATGCGGTAAAATAAAGGTTAAAATTCAAATAAAATTAAGTTTTGAATGAATACTATTTTTGCATTTAAGACAAATAGCGAAATATAAATCATTTCAGTATCAATTGAATTTTCTTGATTGTATTGTACGTATTCTGAAAAAATAATAGAAAATTTGGCTTTAATGTCAATAAAAAGAATTAATTATGCAAAATGTCATTAGAATGGCAATCAATATGCAATAAGGAATTGAAATATTTAATAACATGCTTAATATAAATTAAAAATTTTGATACGAATCTTTTCAGTTGACATACGTAAGAGTTGTAAAGTGATATAAAATAATGAACAAACTTTGTGCTAGTAAAATTGTTTAAATCAAGGAATATCATAGTGATAGATATACTACTACCAACGATTTACTTTGATCTAGACTTTATCTAGACTATATATATTATGTGTGTGTGCGTTTGTGCGTGCTACTTTACAAAGTAACTCTACAGTAACTTTACAAAGACACTCTGACATTTTGTAGGCAATTTTTATAAAGTCACTGATTTTAAGCCGCTAAAATTTAGCAAATTCAGGGATATGAGTCTGACGTTATTGTTCAGTTCCTTTTTGTTTATCGTGTGAAAAATTACATACCACAATCATTAGAATTCATTCAAAATCACACTAATTCTGTTGATGTCAATAATTCAAACAGTGCAATGGGCTGTGATGTCACTGTTGGGAATTGCAGTTGTCCGTATTACTTTTGTTTGGTAAGTCTTTGGGGTTCTGCAATTTAATGCAGGCTCATTTTAGTGCTCTGAACGGCGAATGTAACAAGTTGGTCTTTGCAAGATAACTTTGATATTCCCTGATAAATTGTTGTTCAATGGAGTATTCTAGGTTGTGATGGCATTAGTTTTTCTCGTTAAGAGGTATACTCCGGTCTGTGATAGGATTATTGGATGGAGTATGTCATCTAGCCAAACGTTTTAGCCTGTCACACTTGAATTTCTTTTTAACAAAATTGTGTATACTGTAAACTGTAGGCGACTCACTGCTGAATTACTTTAAAATATCTGACACGATCAAGCGAAAGGAACCCAAGTCAGGATTATTAAATATTTTAAGCGAAATTCAAGCGTATAAAAATGTTTACAATTGCAATTTCAAGCTCAAATTCACTATGGCAGCAGCACAAATCATTCCATTGATTCTACATTGATACATAGTATCAAGTATATTGATTACAGATGAATAATTATTGCTTAACCAGATAAGTAATATCACAAGTAGGAGAACAACAGCCGAAGAACAACAGTAATTCTCCATTAAAACAACGAAACAAAAAATCAATATGGTTTTGCACAATTAAGAAAAACAATACAATCTAACTATGTCCTATTCAAACTCGTTTCAGTTAAGCTGTCAAAGTTTGCGGCTAAAAAATCAGTGACTTCACAATGACTTTACAATGTCACTGAGTAAACCAGTGGCTTTGTAAAGTCACTGATTTTACAGGTTCGCAGTAAAATATATATTCTTAAACACCTTGGTTTCTGTTTATCTTTTGTTACCTTGTATATGCTAAAATGTTAAAAATTGACATTCACGGCTGGGAAAGTTCTAGTTTTAATTTTCAAGTGAAGGCTTAGGACGTGCAAACAACACAAGAAAGCTCATAGCCGTTGACATAAGGAGGACATTTCAGTGAGCCGCAAATTGCTTCGACGACATAGAACAGACCACCATTTTTATTTTCACTTCCTCCGGATAGAGATTCTGGTTCGGCATCCAAACACACAAACGTGCTCCCTTTATGAGAACTGTGTTGTGACACAAGAAGGCCATAGTACTCTCTCGTCCACCCAGCAGGGCAGGTTTTCTTGGCAGGGATCATCACTTGGCGAGATCTCCTTGAAACACTGCATAAAGCACAGGGAGCATCGTTTTGATTCATGGTAGATGGCCACAGTGGTGAGTTGTCCTCGAACTCAACCCCGTAGATATAGCTACCAGACTGGGTCCCAGCAGTTACTCCCTCCGGCCACTCGATATCTTGTGGTAAGCACTGATAATCAACACCACCACCATGATCAAAATAAGCTTTCCCAGCATAACCTTGACAAAAGTAACGTAAAATGTTTCCATCATTCATGAGATATTAGTTGTATGTTTTTGCGACGGGGACAGTTTCACATAGAATTCCCAGACGTGTATTTTTGGAGAGTAATTTTTGCTAAATTTGTCAAAATGTATTCAGAAGCGCACAATGTTGCTCCGCAAAGTATCAATTGTTAAATATTTTCTTTGTGTTCTTTATCAAATGTCATTGCAATTTCAAAAAAGTTAGTGGACATAGAAATGTCCATAACAGATTTGAGATATAAATTTTAAAGAAACAATAGTGTGCAGTTATTACAAGAAAGGCCTTCCTATGGATAAAACTGTTTTTGAAAAACCTACCTGGCGAATTAAAACCAACAACAATGTATAACGCGCAACAATGAAATTGCAAAAATACTGTAGGTGTAACGGTTAGCTCAATTGGACTAGCTATTTGAAGGGCCCGAGTTTGATTCCAGCTTGAAGTGGTAAGCAGGGCATTCATGCTCTTTCAAACTGCCTTAGCTAAGCGAATGCAGTGCGTTAGGTGACCTATCGCGGAATTCAAAATTATCGCTCATTGAGGTGTTTGGGCATCCCTTTTTGAAAAGAATGAATAACACAAAACAATGAAATTATAGAAAAGAATACTGCTAAATGCCTTGAATAAGTATCTTAAAGCAGGTATTTTAATTAATTATGACCTTTTCCATATGCGTACTTATGTCTGTGAAGATGTAATAGCACCGTAACCATATCGTGCTTTTTGAGTAATTGCCTTAGCCAATATCAACAATCAATAAATCAATATATTTTCGATCTCAGAAGTCCTTCCAATGGTGATTATTTCTATTGATTCAAGTGCATTTGTGGCCACTCTAATAAGGCATATGCACTGCTGCACTATTCTAAAAAAAGTAGACTTAGATGATAAGTAAAGTAAGGCTTTAGAACATGGCGTTGTTAAATTTTCTCAATGTTCCTTCGTAGTGGTAAGGCGGAACGCCACAGTGGAAGAGTAACTGCAATCTAAGTAATGTGAATTCATATGGTTTTAAGTTTTTGAAAGGATCCTGGTGACTTGATGAATTCTTCTGCATATTTTGCAATTTGAGGATTTATACCCGAGAAACGAAACGATGATAAATCAAATGCTAATCACAGCACCACATTCTTAACAGTCTTGATCCTTAATAGATTTTGAGGTCTGACGAACTGTCTGATCAGTCTGGCGAACGCACTTTTCAGTCACATAGGAAAGTGGCCGGGGCTTATAAATAGATCATGTTTACATAATAGATAAAAGAACGATTCATTGAGCTGTATTTTCCAAACAGTATGCTTTATCAAAAAGTTTTTTTCATGCTTATTTGATGCTATTTGGTACATTGTAAGTACATTCCGGATCCATGTTTGATTTTTTCTTTGCTAAATATATATAAATATTAAAAAAATTAAAAAGAATAAAAGATGTAATCATAGTTTACCATGATAGACAAGATGCGCTGTATCAGGGCATTCCGTTCTTCCCCAGCGTATATATGTAGTCCCAACTGAGTTGGAATCCCCGTTACCAGCAGATGGAGTCGCACTAGATGTTGTCGAGGTCACGGCGGTGCGTAATAACTCAGCATGAAGTTCAAGCTGAGACTGCTGATTGCGAATGACTGCTTCTAACATTGTTATCCTTGATTCCAGATCTTCTCTTGGGGCACATACCTCTGTGTTGCTTTGCTTTGGTACATGAAACGTGTATGAACAGCTATCAATACTGGCGGTTGTTTGCTGACCCCAGCAATAAATTACGAAATTGATTAGAACAACTAGCAATCTTGCAGCCATTTTACTTTACATTCCAGTTTTTTTACTTTTTAAAACGAGATTGTTTAAATTAAAAGCTATAAAAATGTAAACAATCCCTCATAAAAGCCTTGTTGCTTGAACGTGTTAATTTGGCAAATTATAATAGTAGATATAAACTTCAGGTCAAAGTCACTGAAATCTTTCGCCATACAAAGACACTATGAAATACTGTTTTAGATATATGAGCACTACATTACAGAAATAAAAAATGTAACTGAACTTGTGCAATATATCCCGTTCAGCGTACTTTTGTCAGTGTTTATCAGTGCATGTTACCACATGATAAAAACTGTACGCCTGTTATGTTTTTTAACATAAGTTCTAAACAGAGGCGACACTGTTGTGTGAATCGCTTCTTATCCTAAGTACAACATCGTGACACTGCTATGGATTTAAATACATTAGCATAATACATCCATTAGCACTGTATTATATTTGAATGAAAAACGGAATCAAATTCATATTTGACTATGCATGGCAATCACTTCACAGAGGTTTATCATCATTATGAATTTTAGTTATATGTTTTTTATAAAGGAATGAAAATAAAAGAGATTGAAAAATAGAAAAACAGGTATGGGGACCTATTATGAGAAAAAAAAACAAGAAAGAAGATACTGAGAGACAAAACGAATGGAAAAATAAAGAAAATGTGAGGAAAATAAAGATTAAAAGAAGTTAACTTGCTATATTACACATAGATATGACTATTTTCGCTTCGAATAAACACTAAATCTAGGGTTGAACACACACCCTACTTTAATCTTCGGTAAATAAATATTGGCAACTTAGTTTATCCATAATGTAATGGTATTTAATATGAATACATGGCACCAATCAGGCTAAAATTTTAAATAAATCAGTTTTGATTTCTTCTTCATTACTTCATTCTGTGTTACTTAAAAATTACTGCTTTGAACTGAAAATTAAAATGACTGAAACTGAAAATATAACTTTTTGATACCTGTATTGTGAAAAATTAAACGACAAATAAAAATTATTTAGTCATTACACAATTCGCTAAAGAATTTTGTGAAATCCCTGATTACACACATTCTCAGTTATATGATCAGATGAGGAATTACAAATAACTCATAGAATTATAGGTCAAATGAATTAAATGTGTGAGAGGACGGGTGGCTACTTGACAGATCAATCCACCTATTAACCAATTGTTCGATTTTTTAATAATTTTCCTATTTAGTTACAATGCTCTTAGCCAACAATACACGAAGAATAAATGTGGTAACGTTTGATAAGAGTCCCATTTTATTTTACTATAGAATTAAAATCAATGCCGACTATCCGACGACGGTGCAGTTTCAAGTTATGGAGGTACGTTCAACGTTATTATTATTATTATTATTATTATTATTATTATTATTATTAGACTTTTCTTTATTACGCGCTTTTTAAGCTATATAAAATCGCTACAGTAATCAAAATAATATAGTCATAGTACAATCAACATAATACAGACATAATACTGATATTATCTAAAATAGCACGCAAATGCAGGTAAGATAATACTGATTTGAAAACTAAAATTACACAATGCTTTAAATAAACGCAGTATGATCTCTTAAATAAAAAGATCTTGAGATTCTTTTTAAAAATGTTAAAATTATCTACTTCTCTCAAATTTTGTGGTAATTTATTCCAAAGTCTCGGCCCTGCAACCTCAAAACTTCGATAACCTGCTGATTTTAGGCGGAACCGTGGTTCAACTAAAAGACGCTGTGATGCTGAACGGAGGGGTCGGGTTGGTTCATAAAGGACTAGGAGTTCACTAATATATCCTGGGGCAAGACCATATAGTCCTTTATATACCATTGTAACAACTTTGTACTCAATACGTTCTGGTACAGACAACCAGTGAAGTTTGATTAAGGCTGGTGTTATGTGCTCATTTCTGGGTGTTACAGTTACCAATCGGGCTGCTTCATTTAGCACGCTCTGCAACTTCTTTATCAGGAAAGTAGGTAAATTGACGTAAAGACAATTACAGTAATCCAGTTTCGAAATGACTGTGGCGTGCACTATTGTTTGGGCTGCTTCGTGCGATAGATACTTACGAATATGCCACAGTTCCCGTAATTTATATCTGCATGATTTTACCACTTCTAGGATGTGTTGTTCTAACGAGAGACACGCGTCGAGGGTCACACCTAGATTTTTTGCTGACTTCGAGCTGGCTACTTGTTCATCACGTTGCATCAAAGACGTTGACTAGACTCCGCTAAAATGAGGTTTTTGTTACAACGTTTGGATAACGTTGAATGTTCATCGTGTATTCATCAAGAAGTTAAAACACACATAGACAAAGGGATAACACAAACATGGCAGAAGCGTTAACGTCTTTTGCTCCTTTTAGTGTTCATGCTGGCGGTGCTGTAGCACAGCGATGGGAAAAATGGATATCCAAGTTGGAAAATCTATTTAACGCTATGGACATTTCAAACAAGAAAGGACAACGAGCATTATTGTTACATTACGCTGGTGACGAGGTATATGGCATTTTTTTAAACGCTGGAAGGGACGGGCGAAGATTTTGACAGCCAAAACCAAACTAACCTCATAATTCGAGCCTAAAAAGAACGTGGCATTCGCTATTTACATTTTTCGCCAGATTAAGCAAGCGTCGGATCAAACCATGGATACATATGTTATTAAACCAAACCAAATGGCTCAAAAATGTAAATTCGCTGATGTTGACAGTGAAATTAAACATCAAATCATCCAAAGCTGGACATTTCAGCGCCTCAGAAGGAAAGCCCTCCGTGACCCAGATTTAACGTTGGATAAAATCATTGAAGAAGCACGTGCGCTGGAGATATCGGAAAGTCAGGATAAAGAAATTGCGGGCGAACCTGTAAATGCTGTGCAAAAAAAGAAATATACCATCCAGAACTTTCCCAACCGAAAACCGATCCGCATTCACGACAAAGAAGATGAGAAAAGCCAAAGATCGTGCTACAACTGCCGTAGAAATTAGCCGCATCTCGATTCCGAATGCCCTGATAAAGGAAGAACATGCAATTTTTGCAAAAAGCCGAATCACTTTGCAAAATACTGCCGTGCAACACAGTGAACAGGGAAAGAGCAGAAAGCTTAGGCGTCAAACTTTTCCTCGCAAATACAAAGCTATTTGCATATGCATCGAGTACGCCTTTGGATATCGAAGTGAATAGCTCTGTTTTGGTCGCTAGGCGCGCGTACTATATTTAACTCCAGACAACATGTGCGTGTACGCTGCATGACTCAAATCAGACACATATCAGCTTGGGACAGCTCTTCTTATGCCTTTTCAACATGTGCTTTGAGGAATCAAAACACAGGCTTGCAGTGGCAATTGAACCAACAACAGGCCCCACCAGATGGATAAATCCAGTTGTATTAGTGCCACACGCAACGGTGAGCCTAGACTTTGTATTGGCATGCACGAAGCCAACTGAGCAATATAGATGGAGAGACACATAACGCCCACAATCGACGATATTATACATATTGGGTTATTGAATAACCCAAGATCAAAACTGTCTGCAAGAATTGAAAACTGGCTATTGAATTGCAAGGGTTTGAGTTTGAAGTATTGTACCAAAAGTGCAGTGAAAACCCAGTAGATTACTTATCCAGGTATACACAAAACACAGAATCTAGCACCGTAGCTGACAGTGCAAAATCAGTATGTTAACATGGTGTTGGAAATGTCAAAACCAAAAGCTCTAACTATGGAAGAAACAGAGAGCGCAACTAGCAAGGATAAAACCTTGCAGTGTTTTTTCAAGTGCGTAGCTTCTGGGGAGTGGCATTTTGACAGCCTATACCCCAGTGTTGTGGATCGTGAAACACTAAAACCGCTGGCAATTGTGCGAAATGAGCTCACATCGATGGAAGATAGGCTACTCCTGCGAGGAAATAAAATTGTAATTCTAGAAAATTTACAATAAAGGGTAGTAGAGCTTGCCCATGAGGGCCAGGTAAAACGAAACGATTACTACGCAGTACGGTCTGGTTCCCAAAAATGGATAGATTATGTAAAAATAGCGTCAGGTCTTGTATATCATGTTAAGCTGCAACTAACAGCAATGTCAGGGAACCACTACAGACGTCGAAACTACCAGATAATCACGACAAGAACAACAAGGCTAAAATCAAGAAATTTGCTGAAAATATACGCTGCATAAAGGAATCAGATATAAATATTGGTGACACAGTGTTAGTAAAACAGCAAAAAGTAAATAAATTCACGACTCCTTTCAGTCCCAAGCCATTGACAGTTATAAACAAAAACCATAGTATGATAACTGTGCAGTCAGATGAAAACAAATCACACGAAACTCATCGCACTTCAAAAAGTGTGAAAGGCCTGACACAACAACAACAAAAAAAACAACCACGCTGTTGATCCTTCTAGCCCAGATGTAAGACACTCTGTTCGCACAAAGCTGCCACCAACTAGGCTTATCAAAACTATGTAAATATTCATGCATGTTTTTGTACTCGTGTGTTTATGTTAATCAAGAGCTACTGATCGGTTGCTGTTTTATTGTCCAGTTTTAAATGTTACAAATTGCTTCAAAACATCTGAAATTGTATTTTGGATATCTCTCAGTTTTTGTTATAAAAAATAGTTAATGATATCTAAAGTTAGTTTTGAAAGCCAAAATTGGACATAAAATTAACTGTTAGACACTTCTAAATGATACTGTGAATTATAAAAATACGAATTATTTTTGATATTGATTTGATTTTATTTTCACGATGCTTTAGGTAGGAAAGAAAATCTCACTTTCTTCTGACGTTTAATCAGCATCTTTGGTGGAACGTTGAATATACGCAGAGAAATTGACATTGCATGGTCACCGTTTAATCAAAGTGGATATAGCGTCGGCCGGATACAGCTGTTTCGACTTCCATTATCTACCAAACCCGACAGTGATCTGAGGCATGGTGATGACTGTGCATGGTGCACTTTTATTAAACATGGAGTATTTTAAAAATTCCATGTTTACTTTCATATTTCAAACAGCTTTCTTATGACATGAGATGTAAAGGTATCATATGTCATTCTAGCTTAAATTTATATATTCGATTATTTTTTTTCGGGTATTTGGTTATGATAGAGAAATTAGATTTTTTACGGGTTGATGTATCAAAGTTTTGTGCATGAGAAGTCCATATCTACTTTCATTTTTGAAGCAAAGTTTCCACTCGCTGCTACGTAAAAGCGTCGCGTCAACTGAATATTTGGCTTAATAATTATGTTATTTTAACAGTAGCTGCTTAAAAGAGATATACTGACCTTTCTACGCACATTGAAAATCCAAACAGCAGTATTAGATGCAATGATTATAAATGTATACGTCTATGGTTCTCACTACAGTACAGAGCTAAACAAAGCACAAATACAGAGAAACTCGATTGCTTAGCGCCAGCTCCCGTGTCAAGTTTTCTCATATCATAACCTTCCGGCCATACTTCATCCCCGTCTATTTCAAACACATGGCGTTAGTACAGCCATTCTTTGCGTTATCTGATGTATCCACTAGTGTGTGAAACATCCGGTAACTGATGTGTTGTACAAAGACATAGGCATTACTTTCTATCTGCATGGAGAGACTACAATAAACAAAGCGCCATTTTTCAACGAACTGAACATACACATGTTCATGAGTATTTGTGGGATAGACGTGCTAGATTTCCAATATTCCTGGTTACTGAACAGGCTGGGGTAAAGGTTGTATGTTTAATTGTAGCATTTTATAAATGTTTTCCAAGCGCTCAAGTTTCTCGGTACCCGCTCAGCAAGGTTCATATTTCTGAGCACAACAGAATGGGCAGTTAATTTTGATAATATTGCAAGAAGAATGTTGATTATATGAGGAGATCTAAAATAAACGAAGTGTTGAGATGTTTCTCTGTAAAATGTAAGTGAAGTCATTCGAGAAATATTTATGTCTACCATTTTGTCATTATTTATATCTTTCAAAAAGTCAGTAGCCAAAAGAAAACTTGTCGTGTTAAAAATACTGTTGACTATGTATTGTAAAAGTAATTTACATTTTGTCTCATTTCGGAATTTAATTTATAATATTATAAAAGTGTAAACATGCGTATTTATTTTGCATCATTTCTGTAAATAAAGCAAGAAACAGAAAGACAACTACAATGCGGTTCCATCCTTCCGTCGTTTTGTCCGTGTAACGAACAGTTCAACTGTTGTGTTCATATGTACTTTCATCCTGGTTGCACATAGAGAAGTGACAGCTCTCTGTTATCAAGAATGTGGCATCATTTTTTCCTCTTAAACATTGCAGAGTGAAGTTGTGTGCAGAACATACAAAAATGTATAAAATAGAGATCAAACTTGTTCGAACTTCCTACTATTTTCTTTAATTTAAGTTCTTTTACACGTTATTGACCCAGCGATTTTAGTTTGGACTGTCTTATGCCTAATGAGACGCTTTTATCAGAGATTTTAATGATCTATCTGAACCATGACAGATAATGTACTATTTCGTGGTCTATTAAATATTTTTTTCTTAAATTTTAGCAGAGATTTCTTCCATTAATCCGTACTATTTAATGTCATTTTTTTATAAAACAAAGATGCTAATATTTGTATAGTGTCGAAAAATTACAACTGGTTACGAAGAAACATTGCTAAAACATCACGCAATGGTCCTTTGGTTTATAACTTTTTAGGGTGATAATTTCGAAAAGAAAATTGTCATTTTGTATATAATGAATTTTATTGTAATTTTTGTACATAACGAATTTTATTTTTTGTACTTTTTTCTTCTGATTTCGCTCCTTTTTATTCTTTAATCGCTCTATCCAAATCTGCTCCAATTGTCCTTTGCAAATTCTCAACCCATTTTGATTCTGACAAATTAAGATTGAAAGTCGAAAAATGCGTATTAACTTTTATTTGCTAAACTATTGACTAAATTCTCTAAATGCTTAATTATTGAACTAAGATTGTGTTTTATCAAATATGAAAATCATTACTCCTTTTTACTGTGAGTTAATGTAATTTACAGTAAAATGCTAAGCCATCTGTAAGTGTGAATAGATATTTCCGATTCTATAGAGCTATAAAGGCGTGTTTTTAGAAACCTCACTACTTCTGATGTGCGGTAAAATAAAGGCTAAACTTCAACTAAAATAAAGTTTTTATGGAATACCTTTTTAGCATTTAAGATTAAGTTTTGATAGTGAAATATAGTTAAAGATATAAGTAAACGTTGATCACATTCATTTACACTTCAGTGTCAAGTACATTATTTGGGGCATTTGGGAGAAATAATATCCTAAATTTAGCTTTGATGTCATTATAAAGAATTAAATTACGTAAAATGCAAAATGTCATAGGAGTGGCAATAAGTCTACGATAAAATTGAAATATTTCATTACATATTTGATATAAATTTAAAATTTTGATATTTTTCTTTTCTTCCCTTATTATAGCTATACATATCAGATGACACACATACGAGTTTAAAATTGTTATAAAATAATGAGCAAAATTTTATACTAGTAAAATTATATTACATATATATTTATTTGTGCATTTGTATGCGATACAGTGAATTGTCAAATCAGCGACTTTACCAGGACACTGGAAATTTCAGTGACATTGTAAGTTCACTTGTACACTGGGAAACTTTGTAAAGTGACTAAGGATTTAGTGACTTCATTAAGCGGCTAAAATTTTGCGATTTGACTGATATGATTTTGACTTTATTTTTGCGTTAGTCACTGTTTAGCGTGTGTAAAATAACATATCACAATCATTAGAATTGATTCAAAATCGTAATAATCCCGTGATGTCAATAATTTAAACTCGTCGCGGGGCAGTGATCTCACTGTTGGGAATTGCAGTTGTCCGTATTGGTTTTGTTTGATGTCTTTGGGGTTCTGCAGTTTAATGCAAGCTCATTTAATTTTCTGAACTGCCACTGTATTAAGTTGGTCTTGCAATGATCGATATTACTTTTTCATCCACGTTTGGATATTTTCTTATAGACTGTTGTTCAATGGAGTACTCTAGGATGAGATGGCATTAGTTTTTTTTAAGAACTATATTCCGGTCTGTGATGGGGATTATTGAGATGGAGTATGTCATTTAGCTAAGATTATTAACCTATCATACTTGAATTTCTATTCAACTTAATTATGTATACTGAAAACGTGAGGCGACTCACTGTTTAATTATTTTAACGTACATTGCATGATATGATCAAGCGAAAAAGAACCAAATCAAGATGTTTAAGTATTTTAAGCGAAATTATTAAAGATGCACAAAAAATGTTTATAGTGGTCATTTCAAGCTCAAACAGGAGTACACAGCATCTTATTGATCCTACATTGATTACAGAGTAAAAAATATATTGACTACAGATGAATAAGTATTGCTTAACCAGATCAATAACATGACAAGCGGAAGAACCCCCATTTGAAACGGTTTGATTATAGACACAATTGCAATATCACAACAGCTCCAGCAACCAGTTGCAGTAATAATCATTACATCTCTTAAAACAACAGAAATTCTCCATTAAGACAAAGATAAAATCAATGCGCTTTTGAACAATAAAGAAAAGCGAAGAATTCTATGTCTGTTCTATTCAAACTCATTTCATAGAGGCTTCAGTAACATCAAAATGACTTTACAATACTACGGAATGAAAGTGACTTAGTAAAATTACTGAATTGAACAGATTCACAGTAACATATGTATATTCTTTAATAACTTAGTTTTATCTTTCTACGTTTTTTTTACCGTGGATATATCAAAATGTCACAAATTGATGAAATTAACGGCTGTAGCTAGGACGTTTTATAGCTTTAATTTCCAAGTGAAGGCTTAGGACGTACAAACAGCACAGGAAAGCTCATAACCGTTGACATAAGGAGGACATTTCAGTGAGCCGCAAATTGCTTCGACGACATAGAACAGGCCACCATTTTTATTTTCGCTTCCTCCGGATACAAATTCTGGTTCGGCGTCCAAACACACAAACGTGCTCCCTTTCTGAGTATTGCTTTGTGAAACAAGAAGACCATACTACTCTCTCGTCCATCCAGCAGGGCAGGTTTTCTTGGCAGGAATCATCACTTGGCGAGATCTCCCAGAAACACTGCATAAAGCACAGGGAGCATCGTTGTCATTCATGGCAGATGGCCACAGTGGTGAGTTGTCCTGGTACTCAACCCCGTAGATATAGCTACCAGACTGGGTACCAGCAGTTACTCCCTCTGGCCACTCGATATCTTGTGGTAAGCACTGATAATCCACACCACCACCATCAGTATAATAAGCTTTCCCAGCATAACCTTCACAAAAGTAACGAAAAATGTTTCCATCATTAATGAGATTTTAGTTGCATGTCTTTGTGACGGGGACTGTTTCACATAGAATTTCTAGACGTGTATATTTGGAGAGTAATTTTTGTTGTATATTCAGTGTTTCTGTCTAAATCTGTCAAAATGTATTCAGAAGGGCACAATATTGCTTCCGCGAAGTATGAATTGTTAAATATTTTCTTTGTGTTCTTTATCAGATGTCATTGCAATTTCAAAAAATATATATGTCCATAATAGATTTGAGATATAAAGAATAAAGTTTTGGCTGTTAAGTAAATTTTACAGAAACAATAGTTTGCAGTTGTTTTATTACAAGAAAGCCCTTCCTATGGAAACAAACTTTTTTGAAAAACCTACATGGCAAATTAAAAGCAACAACAATGTATAACACATAATATTGAAATTATAAAATAGCTGTAGGTGTAACGGTTCGCTCATTTGGTCTGATAATCTCAAGGGCCCGAGTTCCCGAGTCCAGCTTGGAGTGGTAAACAGGGCATTCATGCTCGTTCAAACTACCTTAGCTGAGCGAATGCAGTGCGTTAGGTGACCTATCGCGGAATTCATAATTAACGCTCTTTGATTTTTGGGCATCCCTTTTTAAAAAGAATGAATAACACAAAACAATGAAATTACAGAAAAGAATACTGCTAACTGCCTTGAATAAGTATTTTAAGGCAGGTGTTTTAACTAATTATGACGTTTTCCATAAGCATACTTTATACTTTTGCCTGTGAAGATGCAAAACTGGCGAGTAGAAGGATGGGATAGCTGTTTGGTTATTGTATATTGACTCATAATTCTGAAGAAAACGTGGTCTCTATAGCACCGTCACCATACCGTGCTTTTTGAGCGATTGCCTTGATCAATATCAACTATCAGTAAATCAATATATGTTCGATCTCAGAAATCCTACCAATGGTGTTTATTTCTATTGATTCAAGTGTATTTGCGGCCACTCTAATAAGGCACTTTTCTAAAAAAAAAGGTAGACTTATAAAAAGCAAAGTAAGGATTTATGACGTGGAGGCGTTAAATGTTCTCAATATTCCTTCGTAGTGGTGAGACGAAACGCTACAGTGGAAGAGTAACTGCAATCTAATTAATGTGAATTCATATGATGGGTAGGTTTGGATAGGATCCTGGTGACTTGATGAAGTCTTCTGTATATTTTGCGATTTGAGTATTTATACTCGAGAAACGAAACGATGATAAATCCTTAAGAGATTTTTAGCTTGGCAGACTGATCAGTCTGGCGAACACACTTTTCAATCACCTAGGAAAGTGGCCGGGGCCTATAAATAAATCAGGTTTACATAATAAATAAAAGAACGATTGATTGTGCTTTATTTTCCAAATAGTATTATTTATTAATAACTTTTCATTCTTATTTGATGCTATTTGGTTCATTACAAGTGCATTCCAGATCGTTGTTTGGTTGTCTATTTCTTTGATAAATATTAAAGATATTAAAAATTTAAAAGAATAAAAAGATGTAATCATAGTTTACCATGTTAGACAAGTTGCGCTGTATCAGGGCATTCCGTTCTTCCCCAGCGTATATATGTAGTCCCAACTGAGTTGGAATCCTCGTTGCCAGCAGATGGGGTTGCACTAGATGTTGTCGAGGTCACAGCGGTGCGTAATAACTCAGCATGAAGTTCAAGCTGAGACTGCTGATTGCGAATGACTGCTTCTAACATTGTGACCTTTGATTCCAGATCTTCTTTTTCGGCACATACCTCTGTGTTGCTTTGCTTTGGTACATGAAACGTGTATGAACAGCTATCAATGCTGGCGGTAGTTTGCTGACCCCGGCAACAAATTAAAAAATTGATTAGAACAACTAGCATTCTTGCAGCCATTTTACTTTATATTCCAGGTTTTTACGTTTTGAAAAGAGATTGTTTAAATTAAAAGCTATAAACATATAATCAATCCCTCATAAAAGCCTTGTTGCTTGAACGTGGTAATTTTGCAAATTGTAATAGTAGATATAAACTTCAAGTCAAAGTCACTGAAATCTTTCTTCGTACAAAGACACTGTAAAATACTTTTTCAGATATATGAGCACTACATTACAGAAGTAAAAAATGTAATTGAATATCCCGTTCAGAGTACTTTTGTCAGTGTTGATCAGTGCATGTTACCACAAAATAAAAATAGGCTCTATATTTGTGCACGTATTATATCATTCAAACTAAGTTTTCTAGCATAAGTTCTAAACAGAGTCGACTCTTTTGTAGAGCATTTGAAGTAAATCATGCCTTATATTAAGAGCAACTTTGTGATACTGCTGTGGATTTAAATGCATTGGCATAATAAATAATTAGCACTATTATACTTGAATGAAAAGCGAAATAAAGCTTCGTTACATTGCAGAACAATCAACAAATGGCGTGTCATATATTTGATTATACATGGTAATAATTTTAAGAAGTTCTTTTATCGTTATAAAGTTTAGTTACATGATTATTATGAGGAAATAAACATATTGAGAAATAGAAAACCAGGTTTGGGGACCTACCTGGAGGAAGCGAGAAAAGACAAGAAATGAGAAAACGAAAAAAAATGAGGAAAATATTGAAAAAATAATACTATGGCTACATTGCATAAAATATGACTATTTTTTATTCGCAATTGTCACCATATACTGCTATAAAACAGAATAACCGTATATGCGGTTTCGAGCACACAATCTAGGGTCGAACACAGGCCCTACGTTAATAAAAATTGGCAACTTAATTTAGGCGTAACGTAGTGACATTTGACACGAAAAAATGGTACAGGTTTATGCTGAAATTTAAAATAAAAAGTTTTAATTAAGGCATAAAATCAAACCAATGATAAAAAATTAAGTATTTCTAATCAAACACCAAAAGAAGAGCCAAATAATTGGTAAACGAAATGAAAGTCAAAGAGAAGAAATGAACCAAGAGTCAGAAATTCTGAAATTGGATGTTCAGTTTCAAAAATTTCTTTCTCGCATTCTTCTGATAGAGATATGGGTAAATTATATAGAATCTCGGGGATTTCAGGAAGTCTCAAGAAATTGGGGGAATTGTGCACAACAAAAGACTGGTCATCTGTTACGTTAACATGAGATTCGGCGTTGGTTGTTGTATCAGTATGTGAACTAAATTGATAGTATCTAATGGCTAAGCGAATGAGTTTAGCTATCTTCACAATGAAAGATAACTGATAAATTTGTAGTTCTACTTCATTTTGGTTTTTATTTAGAATTACTGCTTTGAAAATGATTAAAACTTTATTTTATAATTCCATTGTGAAAAATTTATGACGCATTAGAATAATTTACTCATTACACAATTCGCTGAGTAATTTCATGATATCCCTGGTTACACAAATTCTCAGTTATATCTTAAAATAAAGAATTACAAATGACCCATTGACTAAATATGTCAAATTTGTGTCAGTAGTATTTAAAATAAACCGTAGAGGTGGCGGGTTAGTCCACTCGACAGATTAGAACACCCATTTGCACATTTGTGTGATTTTCTTACAATTCCCTGTTCAGTTACAATGCTCTTAACCATCCATCATTAACGTCTGATAAACGTCCCAGTTTGGTCTACTTTAGAATTCAAGTCAATGTCGATCATGTGACGACGATGTAGTTTCAATTTATCGCGGTATATTCAACGTTGTACCATAAACGTTGGCTAGACGCTGTTGAAATATCACCATTTAGATAACATTGAATGCCCATCGTCTATTCATCATATGATATGCAAATAAAAGTTCTTTTCCAACTGTGCAAAAGGTATTCCTTAATTACTGAGTTGATTTTGTTGACTTTATGTTGCCTTGCATCAGAAATATTGAGGTTTTTAAAATCAGAGAATTGCCTATTATAGATCTGAAATAAGTAGTGATACTACACAGTTACCACTGTCTTGGCGTGGAACTACTAATTATTTTATCTTAGTTCCCCTTAACAAAGCAGAAATCCCACTGGAGGGAAGGGCCCCATATCAATCTCAACCACCCTTTCGCGAATTTAAAATCAGTGTTACAATTTTTTATCCGATGATAGTGGCATTTTACGCCATATACTGTAGAAACAATGGCAAATAAAAAACTAAAGAAATATTTTGGAGGCGAAATTGGACAAAGTCACAACAACGCTCTTGTTGAATTTTTCACTGAAGATTATTTGGCTGATGTCAAGGAGTAAATACCAATTGTGAGTCATATGACATTTATATATACCTAACCCCGGGAAAATACCACCCCGCAATTAAGACCGCTTTTTGCCGGAACCGGATGCTTTCTATTGGTTTCTTTGGTAAAGAAACCCCACAATTAAGACCACCCCGCTATTACGACCACAGACCACTTTTTTCAGTTATAACATCATAAAGACAAATGTGTTAATATATATATTTATTTTGCCTCATTGCTGTAAGTGAAATAAGAAACGAAAAGTCAACTACCATTCCATTTCTATCCATCCGTTGTTTTGCTTGTGCAACGAAACGTGAAGTTGTTTTCTTTTATATATATTTTCACCCTGGCTCTACATAGAGCAGTTGTTAATGGCAGATCTCTGTTATCCTTTTTCCTCTTAAACATTGCAGAGTGAAGTTGTGCGAAGAAAGATCCAAATATGCAAAAATCGAAATCCAACTTATAAAATCAGTTTTTTTCGTCAATTTCCGTAGTTAGTCTGACTTCCGGTTATTTTCTGCAATTTTACTTTCTTTTAGACCTTATCAACTGTGTAAGTTTGATTTGGACTGTTTTATGTCTAATCAGATATGTTTATCAGCGTTTATGATTATCTATCTATAGGATGAGAGATAATATACAATATCTCAATCTATTATTTTGTCTTAAATTTGAACAGATATTTCTTTCATTTACCCTCATAATTTAATGTCATTTTGGTTAAATAATGTTGCCAATTACCTGTGTAGTGGAGAAGGTAGAATCGGTCACGACGAACAGTTGTTAGGAACGTCTCGTACGGGTATTTTGGCTTATAAGATTCTAAGATAATGATTTCGAAATTTTTCATTCTCGTATATAATGAGTTGTAATTTTGTAACTTATTCTTTGTAATGTCTCCTTTCGGTTATTTTATCGTTCCGTCCAGCTTTACTCCAATTGTTGTGTGCTATTTATCAACCCATTTTGATTCCGTCAAAACAGAACACGAATACTAATTTTGTTGCTCTGCTTTCCTTTAGCTTTAAAGGTAGTGAAAGAACAACAATAGTCACTGGGTATTTTATGGCTGTATCTCGTCACAAATATCAACTCTACGCAACATCACACGTCACATCAGCCTTCCTTGTTCAAGTCGAAGATGGCATAGTTTGATTGTCACATTTAAATTTGTACTGTTTGGCTGTAAACTTAGAAACTGTAGATATACTTTGTCTTTGTTTGGTGAATTAGAACATACACAGGGCAAACTTGACAATGCGACAGGAGATTTCAGCTGTCCTTATGTATGCCAGTGATATTGGTAATGCAGTACTGGTTGCTGAAAATGATAATTATCGCCTTCAAGTGAGTGCTGTAGAAAACAAAATGGCGTGTTTTGTAGTTAGCCATACCTACACTGGCCATGGTTACAAGCAAGGGCGCAACCAACATTTCAGGTTATAACTGATTGTTGTTAAGGTACATCAGTATGCAGATCAAGAGTGCCTTAAATCAGTTATGTCTAATTACAGCCAGTCTGTATCCTTGCTGCTAGAATGAATGATAGTAATATATATTATTTAAATACTTTGACAGAATACAAATTTCTTAAGCATGAAAGTCGATCAATGTGCAATAACTTTCATTAGTTAAAATTTGCATATAATTATAGATTTCAACTATGATCCTGTTTTATTAAATATATAAATTACTACTCCTTTTTTCTGTCAGTTCTATATTTGTTAAGGAAACTAATATTTTGAAATTAATTCAGTTTATAGCACAATGCAAAACCCGCTGTAAGTGTGAATTGTCAATATTTCAGCTTCTATAAAGCCGTGTTGTTAAAAACCTTAGTACTTTTGAAATGTAGCAAAATAAAGGTAAAAAATAAAATAATTTTTTTAGGAATGAATTTTCCACCTATGATTAACTTTTGATAAAGGTAATTTGCTAATTAAAGATATAAGTAAAGTTGATCACATTCATTTACATCTCACTGTCACTGACTTTATTTTCTCAAGGAATAATTTCTAAAATTTATCTTTGATGTCAATAAAAAAATTAAATTCCTAAGGTTCATTGAGAATTTTCCATTTAATAAATGACTTTGGTATTTATTTATTTATCTCTTTGTATCAGACTGCTTGGTCCATATACTAAATATTTTTCCCTAATTATATCAGGATATACATTTTCTAGTCATGAAATATACATATACAACATGAATAGCTAGCTAATAATCTGCAGCTAATATATTACATACGGAAGCACCAAATGGATTTAAATAAAGTTAACGCGTAGGTATTCTGTATATCATATCGTACCATTGCATAGATAGCTTTGAATTCAACATTAACTCACTACACACAATTTTTTTTATTATTTCATTCTTTGATTTATATATGCGTTTCACAGTGCTGTTTAAGTATAATCGTATAACCACATTTGCAACGTTAATACTTCTATCTAGCATTTCTTTGCTAATACTGCATATATAATTTAGTGAAAAAAATGTTGTTATATGCGACTTTAAACCTTTTTAGTGTACTTTGATTATAATTGTGCACAGTAGAAATTTGAAATAAATGTTTTGAACAGAACAATTTTTACATTATCCGAACAATGTTTGAATGTATTGCTCAGCTTATTACCACTTGCATAAATGCTTCTCATTTGTCTTTGCATATCGCCATGATCATTCAGAAACTCATCCACAATATGGCCTAGATGTTTATAACTATCACAAAATTTTAAGGTTTTACTGTTTAGTTTAAAGAGATAATGCTTGAGTTTTTTATCCTTTTGTGTATTGAATAGTCATACACAAGGTTTTAGTTTCATTGAATTTTATGTCTAATTTAAGACCAGATTTATTACATATATCAAGGAGTTTTTGTAAACCTTTATGTGATGGACTAAACAATATGAGATTATCAGCGTAGCATAAATGATTACGATAAGCTTGCCTATAGCACAACCGATTTTTGTTTTGTTCAGTTCATTACTGATTACATCGACATACACGTTAGATGAAATTAGAGATAGTACACCACCTTGCCTGACCCCGTTTTTGACATCGAACCATTTTTTAAATTTTGCACCCCATCTAATTCTAACTCTTTGATTTCTATACCAGTACATTACTAATCGTAGTATGATCTTGGGAATGTTTCTTTTCGCAAGAGTTTCAAACAGCTTAGAGTGATTGACTCTATCGAAGGCCTTAGAGGCATCAATGAAACAAGCGTATATGTTAGAACCAAGGTTATTGTAGTGTCGAACAGTTTCTTTTAATATCTGATTGCATAAGTCTGTACTATGTTGCTGTTTGAAGCCAAATTGATTACAGGAAGTTGATATACTAGGTTCTATTTTCAATAAAATAAGATTCTCGATATTCTTGGACATTACAGACGCAATAGTAATTGGACGATAATTAGATGAACATGTTATATCACTATTTTTGTTCTTAACAATAGGAGTAATTGTAGATTCAATTAAAGAAACCGGTAGGAAACCATGTCTAAACATGGCATTAGTGCAAACAGTAAGGAGTACACTTAGTACGTCGTCAGAATATTTTATGTGCTCTACAGATAGGCCACGAGAGTCTGCCGATTTACCCATGTTTAGGGCGTCAACAGCTTTTATAACTTCACTGCTGGAAAAGTTCAAAACATCGTCGAGACGAACATCTTCATGGTAAATACGATCTCCTAGTTCACTAGGGGCACAATTGAAGATAGCATTGTAATGACTTTTCCAAAATGAGCTTATTTGTTCTTCCCCTATAAGGCCACTTATAGTTGTACTTATTTGTGTTTTATCATTATGAATTTTCTTAACCTCTGACCAAAAGTCATTCGGGTTTTTGTTCAAAAGTTTTTCTGCCAATTTTGACTTTGTCTTCGTTCATTATTTCTTTTGCAGGCACGAAGAGCATATTTAAAGTTTGCTTTGGAGCTTCTCATGTATTCTGCTACTATTCCATTTTTTGATTTTCTATGATGACGCCACTCTTGAAACGCAGCTCGAGCAACATTGTGTGCCCCGCGAACATACTAGTTCCAGCGGGTTATCGCCTTGCTGTTACAGTTACCCTTTGGGGAGAGAAGATTTCACTGCTTGCACTTATAAGACAGTTTGTAATTTCAGTTACAAAGTTTTGATTGAATTTTTATACTCCATCGAATTACAATTCTAGTACAAACAGCGTAGGAATTGTTTTTCTATGTTCACATCCTTTAATAGAGTTCTAGTTTCATGTTTGTGTTTTTGCAAATCATCCGTTGTCACTTTTGTCCAGTTAGCATGGACCCTGTTACTTTTGTTAACTTTTTCTGTAGACGGTAATTGCTTTATATCCAGTTTTATAACCATTGGCTTATGATCTGACGAAATAAAATCGTACATTATATTAACATCTTTGATGCATTTATTAGCGGCCTGTGAAGACAAACAGTGATCAAGCCACGAAGTATAGCTCCATGCATAACTAATGTAGGTAAAGGAGTTAATTGGCAGACTCTTGTAGTCTGTTTCCTTCTGACACAAACTTAATAAGATTCTCACCGAAAAGAGATGCTTTATCATCTTGATCTCTTGACAAGTTAGCATTGAAATCGCCAACAATTATGACATTTGACACATTTATACTTTGCATAATTGCTTCAATTTTGCCGAGGCAATCCATACATTGATCATAATTTTCATGGCTTTGGAAAGGTAACTAAACATTTAAAATACAAAGATTGTCATCATCATTGAATAAAGTTAAACCTTGCACCCAATCCTCACCATAGTCTACACACTTTGCATTTATTTTATGCTTATTCCAAAGAATTCCGAGCCCCTTGATTTTCTACCAAGGGTTACACCCGTTTCGTGATCAATTTTAGCAATTCCAACACCTAGAAAATCATCAAATGAATTATTAAGAATATTTGATTCCGATTTATCAAGCCATGTCTCTTATAGAAATAAAATGTCTATTCTTTTCGACAAATCTTTCAATTCTAGGATAGAACTTTTAAAACCATTACAATTTAGACTTAGTAAATTAATATGCTTGCCTAGTTTTACATTACAATTTTGAGCATTATTTAATTTTTGCTTATTCAATTTTGATTATTCGACGTATTTCCTCTTCGTGCAGGAAAAAATTTGCGAATAAGAATACCGTGCGGCCAGTTGTCTGTGTTCAGAATTTCATCCAAGTCTTCGCTGACAATATTGACTCGGAATGAGTTGTAGGTAGGATATTTCGTTTGCAACTTATGACATTCAACATTGGCATTTGACGCAATGGATCTCACATGATAGCTGATGTCATCTGTCATAGTAGAGGGCGATACACGGGAGATGAAGATACTCCATGGCCTCTTCTTGACAACAGTTATATTGGAGCTTCCACTCTTTCTTCTTCGTTTGACCAGAGTGAACCTAATATCTGAATAATTTCGTTTCTCAGTTACTTTGGAGTCCCTGCTATCCTTGGAATGAAACACTTTTGATACGCCTGCGATTAATTTCCTAGGAAATTGGTCTTCTTGTTTCTGCATTAGATCTTTCATTGAGTAAGGATCCCTTGTAGCTGACACTTTGTTGTGGTTGAATAATTTCAGTGTCAATCTGTGGTGCAACAGCAACATTGGACTTGTATTTGTCCGCAAGAATCGTGTTTTGTATAATACCAATTTGTTCCTTGAGTACGTGTATTTCCTTTCTCGATTCCATTTGGATTTGCTCCGTAAAATCATTTAGTTTATGCAAGATTTCACTAGCATAGTTGTTTTCTTTCTTGGCTTTGTCATTTTTCAACTCTCTAATTTCCGCATTTAGTTGTGAGACATCAATATGAGTAAGGTCGATAGAGGGAAGATTTTTTGGATCATGGGCAACGAAAATAGGAACTGCTTCAATAGACCACTTGGTGACTAGGTCCACCATATCTTCCACATTTTTTCTCCTTTTATCATTGCCTTGCCTTTTTTCATTCTAACACAAGTGTGGTTTGGGCATATGTCATACAACAATTGTTTCGCAGACTCAATTTGTATGCCATTGTAAAAATCCTCAACAACTTTCACAACTGTGGCATGAGGTCACATTTATTATTGATGTATGTCAGTACTTCATTGATGATAGGCCCGGTATTGGTTTCAAATCATTTGATTTTCCTTAGATTGAATTTTAGGCAAAGAAACCTCATAGCATCCGCCAGCTACATCAAGTTATCACGCTCTACAACTTGACTTTCAACATTTGTGTCTTGATCTTCATCTTTCGACTCATTGTTTGCCACTACTTCTTTGAGAGATGTGTCATCACTCGTTTCTGTGTTCTTCTATTGTCCCCCAATTGTCTAACATTATCAGCAAAACAATCATCGCAGCGCAAATCGTCAGTATTGCTGATTTCAATGGTCGGCTTTTTCTTATTACAGACACAACATGTTTGAAAGCGAGAGTTCACACTTGACCTTTGAGATGTGGGTCGGCTCAGATCAGTAGCGCTGTGATATGTATCATCACCTTTACCCATATGTGATGATTTACCCCCCTTATCTAATGTGAAATGACCGCTTCCTCTTGTAAATCAGTTGCTTTCGGGATCAAACTCAGTGAAGAATATACTCAGAAGAAAAGTAAACAATGAGCGATAATGAGGAAATTTTCCCTTTGGTAACTGTTTTCCAGATTTTTTTACATAATAACACACTAATATATCAATAAACAAATTTTAATTGCTTTATAATCCTTTGGTTTTTTCAACCAGACGCCGAATTATATACGGTGTTTTTGTCATTTTGATACCGAATTATTATATCCATCAACAACAATAGCTGTGGCGTGACTGCTATAAAGAACTTGATCTAAAAAATCAATTAAGATGTTTTTAAACTGCCTTTTTCTATGTTGAAGTATTTAGTGGTATCGACTGTAATCTCTTCAGTAAAATTATGTGCAGAGGCACATTTCTGTTTTCGAATAAAATATTAGTTACATCTATCGAAAAATAATTTTTGTTCGAAAGTTTATAAAATGTTTAAAACCAAAACTTCAACCGAAACTTGAAATATTCAGTACTAAGGCCCGAAACCATATACTGTCCCTATATATATATATATATATATATATATATATATATATATATATATATATATATATATATATATATATATATATAAATAAATATATATGTATATATATGTGTGTGTGTGTGCGTGTGTGCGTGTGTGTGTGTGTGTATTTGTATGTATATGTGTCTGTTGCAGTGAATCTATCAAATCAATGACTTTGCAAAGACACCCTGAACATTTTAGTGACTTCATAAAGTCATTCACTTTAAGGCGCCTAAATTTGACTGATTAACTTAAATGAGTTTGCCTTTATTTTTCAATTCCTCGTTGATGATTGTAATATTATATGCCATGATCGTATGCCATGCTATACCATAGTTTGAATATAGTAGAGCGTTCCGAACCCAGCGATAAATAGAATTGGTGAGAAAATATAATGCAGTAGACTGAGAGGGCAATAACCGGATTTAAGTTCCAAGTGTAAATTAGCACTGATGGGCCAGAGATAGAGAGAGAGAGAGAGAGAGAGAGAGAGAGAGAGAGAGAGAGAGAGAGAGAGAGAGAGAGAGAGAGAGAGAAAGAGAGAGAGATGCTGTAACATGTGACAATAATCTGGTGATGTGATTTCTCGTCCATCCTTGCGTATAATTCTCACTCATGGCTAATTAAGATACCTAACATAAAAATGAAAATGATGCTCTTTAATGGAGGCGAAAATGTCTTGGTGTGTTTTATCTGTACATGAAGAATTCGATGACTGAATTGTGTGCAGGACTAAAACAAATTATTTGATGAAACAAGTATCCCAGTTTTCGAATAAGTAAGTCTACAATATGTAACTGAAGCAGGCATGTGAAGATAGCAAACGTTCGAATGGTGAGTGAATAAGAAATCTACACACCCGACATAAAAAGTTTCTGGAGTTAGGCCAGAGTATTCGCCAATGCTAAAAATTGCCCGTCCAGGGCGACGCATAATTATCAATGAACAAGCGTGTTAAGAGAGCGCTGATATGATTAGAGTTCGTTTAAATCATTGGGTATAAAATAATCCATGAAATTGCAAAAATACGAAAAAATCTCATCAGGTTACTAGAGCTGAACCACAACCTTACAAAGCTAAATGTTTATTATTTATTGTTCAATGTCTCAGAAGTCCATGAGATATGACATGGAGCCCAAGTTTTCTTCAGAATTATGACGCACATGTGCATCAGTTAAGAACCACATAGCTATAAGCTCCCACTCCTTGTCAACTGAAATTAATTATGCAACTTTACGGGCATACGGACTCATATGGAGACTGGTAATAATTAATTGAAATACTTGCTTTAAAGTACACCCAAGGCAGTTGGCAGAAGCTTTTCTATAATTTCACTGGCTTAAGTTATTTATTATTGTTTCAATGCCCCGAACAGTGTTTGCAAAAAAACCATACCAGCATTTCTGTACAATTCTTTGCACTGATGTAAGTCGCGTTTCAGCCTGATATCAATCCCATCCTCTGGAGAGCAGTGATAATCCACAATACCATCATGAGCATACGCAGCATTTCCAGCATAATCTGCTGACAGGTCATCCGCTGTTAGAATTAAATCTCCAGTCTGCTGAGCGTTTGTACTTTACTGAGTAACAGGTAATAATTTTGCAGTTTTGACCACGTGCTGGCTAGAAACCCTTTATCTTATCAGGGGAGGCATAGTGCTTCCCTTCTCTGCAGAGAATAATCAATTTACTTAAAATCTAGAAAGCGTTTATTTGGGATACGTGCTGCGTATTAGGATAGCTCAGACCACACACGACAATTTTATGAGGTCGTGAGCTCAGAGTATAGAAAATAGCGGTCAGTTTTGGAAAGTACCTCATAAGTGGAACTTTGAGCCATGGTTAGACTGGGGTTAAAGCTCTGATGTTAGAGCAGCATTGCTGTGCTCATACCTCTTGAGCCCATACTCTGCCGTATTTCTTAGATAAGGATATGCTAAATCTTTTATGAGACAGAAAACTCTACTGAGCAACTGACCAAGTAATTGGTGCATTAAAATGATTCAAGTAATTGGTGCATTAAATTAGTGCAAATGACCAATCTTATTGTAAATGCATAAAGTTTTACTTACTGATTTCAGAAGACGACGATGTTGCTGCTGTTATATCATCTATACTAATGATTACATAGCAAACGGAGGCCAAGCCAGAAGTCAGAGTGTTATTGCCATAATCACTATAAATACTGGATTCGTACTTTTTGCTGTCAGAATTCCAACATCAGAATTTATCATCCTGGTCCATTAATCAGCCTCTATGCTTGACCAGTTCCTTGGATCGCACGAACTATGCTTTACGTTTGATTCACTCTTCCAGTTAATTGTTAACAGGAACACACAGCTCCAGGTTTCCCTTCAAAATTACCAGCCCGCTTTATTACATTCTTTTACCACTCTGCTCGCTGTGGGTACGGTCTGTTGGGCTACGTATATTATCAAAAATTACTTTGATTTGCAGTCCCATCCCTACAGATACAACAAGCCCAAGCCCAAAAGTTTCAACATGGCAAACTTCACTAAATCAGTTTGAGCACCATGCTTTGTTGATTATTACTCCGCTTATCTTCGTCACCTCCTGTGTGATTGTAGTTAACCTGCTCCTCAGTGCCCGTACTCTGTCCAAACACCTCGGATTTTCAAAGTTTTTTGCCCATCGAACCCAAAGTAATATTTTACTTGGTGTAGCATCCCTGGATTTCCAGGTTTGTCTGAAAGTTCTCTTCATACTCCTCTCACCCACTGTCGTTAGCACGAATGATCGCGGTCACATCAAAGTTCGTGGTGTCAGCGTAAATATATAAGGGTATAGTCCTGGTGGATTGGTTAACACTTAAATTTCAAGTTCCTGGCTTCTCAGAAGAGCCAAACTTCCTTTTAAGATAAAAAAATTGGTTCAAGAGAAAACCATAAAAAAATACTGGACTCTACATTTGTAGCTGTTAGAGTTCTTGTAGGTACTTATCACTGCTACACTGACACTCCAATCAAACATGCTGTACTATAAGAGAAGTGTATTTTTAAGGAGTATTTTTGTATCACAAATCATCTTAATGTCTCAGAGACCTTATTGATTGCGAATCCACGGTAATACAATGTACTTGAACAGAGTAATATGTACATGTCATATGTCGGTGCTCTAAAAGTGTAAGATTGTAAATGTATGATTATTGTGTTTCTTTTATTGTGAACGTTTTAGCTAAAATGGTTAGGTAGTTGTAAGATTCTATTGTCTTATCGCCACTGAATTGCATGTACCTATGCAATTCAAAATGATCAGCATCCAAAATTCGACCAAAGGCACGGTTATCGAGTTTTTTGCGTTCTGTTTCTTAAGTCTTTGCTCCTGCCATAGAATAACAGCCATAACAGGATTATTAAATGAAGTCTTTGCTGATAGTGAATCAGAACTTGCATAGCAATGTTCTTGGATATTTTGAAAAAGGAATCAACAACCAGAGCCTATCAGAGCCTGGTAAAAAACTGATTTATCACCACCACATTTGTGATTTCGATGTGGCACCAACTTACAAACTCACCAGCGTACACGGCAAGCTAAATCATCAGTGAATTTCAAAAACAGAGTATGCTATTTGTTCGGCCTGCAGTCACGGACATTGGCAAGCATCGCTGCCGGGTACAAATCGAAGATCACGGCATCAGAAGTTAGCTAAATATAACAAAGAATCGATCATCCGGAAGATATAATGAACTTAATAAAAATAAAACTATTTTACAAAGAACGTTTACATTGGCCTTTTCACCAACTGTGAATGTGAACTTACCACATTAAAGCAATAGAGAAGAGACCCAATTATTTGAACAATGTACCATTGGATGCCTCTTGAATGTTGTTTTCAGATCTTACCATTTCACATATCAGCGGATACGAACACTGGACAGCAATATACCATCATCAGTTAGATTTTGAGACATGTGTATTCTTCAGCTACATCCAACACTCCCTATGTGGCTAGAACTGCATAAATTGTGCGCGCCTTTACAAAATAAATGTATTTGGAAAATCGTGAATAACATGCATGGGATCGTGAGGGAAACATATTTTGAGGTTTTTTTTAAAAAAAAGCACCGATACGTCTTTTAATTTTTATCATGAGATAAGAGCATGCACGAAATAGCTTTGAACAATGATTACCAGTGTTTGTATTTAGTCATTAGTACATTGAAAATGAATTTTCATACAAATATCCGTTTTTATGCTTTTCTGCAACCCGGTAGCTCTTAATCGGCACGGTGGGATGTCGGAAACCTTATTTCGGTTCTCTTATATATTTGGTCTTAAAAACTTATGTTTGAGGAAGTGTTTCTAAAAACGTTATCCATCTGCTAAAATCTTAACTCTTTGTTCTCAACACACAAAAGCCTTATCGTATTTTACTTAATTGTAAGTAGTTCTTTGTGTGAACATTATAACTAGCGTTAATCCCTTGTTAAAAGGCACTCAGAATATCGAGTTACTTAAAGTGGTAAGTGCCTTTATTGATTGTGTCAACTCTGGTCCCATCTCTTTTGTTCTAGTAATTGACATAACGTTTTATCTTTTCACTAAAAAGATATGTGCTCAATAACTTGACAGATGCGTTATCTTGTTATATTTGTGTTAACCTTTAATTCTTTGTTGGGCCATCGGTATTTAAAGTGAATTAAATTAGGGCAAAGGGTCATGTACATAAAAAACAGACGGAAGCGGGAAAGCAGTGAAAAATCGGCAACTACGAAGTAATTAATAAAGTTACATTATTTTGGATAGTACAGTGGATATCACGTTGGATATATACTTTGGAAGCGTCTTAATAGGTTAGTTTAAATAATCTGCAATTAATTCTTTGAGTATTTTACCAATAAAATAATAGTGATAAACAGAGGAAACCTGCGTTATTTTTTACTTTACTTGCAAATGGTTTCAGTATCCATTTCTAACTAATATCTGTTGTGTTCGGCATTTAACCCCGAAATTACAACATTACCGGATCACGACAATATCTCACGTACCGGAATATTGGTCTATAACGATTTATGAGAAAAATTGTCATTCTTGTATAAAATGATTTGTATTTTTCTCCATTTTCTGTAATATCTCCTTTTTATTCCTTTATCACTATATTCAAACCTGCCCCAATTGCTGTCTGACATTTCTCAACCCATTTTCATTCCGAGAAATTTCATAAGAATAAAATTCGAAGAATGTGCAATGACATTTATTGGCAAAAATCTGTAAGTACTTAATTATTCAACTAGGATTCAGATTTATTAAATATGAAAATTACTACTCCTTTTTCACTCTCAGTTCTATTTTGTTAGGGAGAACTAATATTTTGAAGTTAATTTAAGTTTCAACATCGTCTTCAAGCCGTCTGAAGTGTCAATACATATTTCTTCTTCTATACATCTACATAGACGTTTTCTTACCTTAGTCATTAAGTATATTCTGTGTGAAATAATGAATCGACACAAAATCTGTCTGCTTATTGTAGGGCAAAGCAAAAAACCTCCAAAAAAGTTGTCTTTGTCCTAATGATGCTTACATGAAAGTATATATATATATATATATATATATATATATATATATATATATATATATATATATATATATATATATATATATATATATATATATATATATATATGTATATATATATATATATATATATATATATATATATATATATATATATATATATATATAGAGAGAGAGAGAGAGAGAGAGAGAGAGAGAGAGAGTGCGTTTGTGCGTGTTACAGTCAAATCAGTAACTTTACGAAGACACTTGGTAATTTTGTAAGGCCATTGAAAATTGAGTCTGATATTGAACAAATGAATCTTTTCCGTATCCAGCTCTTTATTGGACAAAAAACAGGCACTCTCATCAGTTTAAATATTGCAATTCTGATTTTAAATTCCCAAAAAGATAGTTAAGATTGATATGAGGGCGTTTCTTATGATATCCACACAAAGACCGTTACCACTAGTATATGAAGATAAATAACAATATACTCATTTCCTTTATCACTTACTTACGATTACGCTGCTTTGTTGTACCAAGGATAGGTGCATGCAAATAACGATTTAATAGTTTAGATCATATTCTATGCAATAGTATGGACATTGTTTATAGGGTTTGACTTTGCTTTACTTTCCCTAACGAAGGCATGTGTTGTGGTTCATATTCAGCCAGGCAATGTTTATATGTAGAAATTTTTGCAGTAATTAAATGTATCAAGATTTAAAATCTTTTGGACGTATTGAGAATTGATAACACCAGCATCAATGTTCCTGACACTGTTCAATGGAAAAGAATATTTTAGGTCAGTTTCCGTGACATAACTACAAAGGCATACCTTGATTGTCACACATAAGAATATACTGCTTAGTTGTAAGTTTGGCAGGTGTATATACACTTTTCCTTGTCTTGCTATTTATCATATGTCTGAAGGTCCACGTACAAGGAAATGTTAGACAAGAACGAACCAGTACAATTTTGATGGGCAGATTGCATGGCACTCCCCAAAACGTACATTCATAATAGTAAACAGAACCACGTTTTTTTCCGAGAAATTGGGTCAAACAACTGTACCGGAAAAGACAGCTGTCAAATGCCTTTAAAATTATGAGTTCCTGTTAAAAACATGAATATTGTGAATTTCATAGCCATTTTATAAAGAATCAGGTAACTATTAATGGCCCAATTTCCTGTAGTTTTTGGGGTGGGGGAGGGGGGAGGCGGGACTAGATCTCTCGGAGTGAGTTGGTTTTCAAAACCAAGAAACACAAAACGACAGCTCTGCCCGCATTAATTATACCGCGTGGCTCCAACTGAGCATAATGAAAACAAAAAATATATCAAAAACAAGCATATAATAAAAGTAATACATCATTCTGAGTGCCTACTATATTTTTTTTTGCCTTCAGCCTACGGGCGCGTACTGACCTCCGACTTCGGGGTCGGGCCGTACGGCCCTACGGCTTCAAGCAAAAAACAATAGAGTACGCACTCCGAATGAAGTATTACTATTGTAGAACATAAACAGGGCAATCATAACAAACCAGCGGGAGACTTTAGCTATCTTTATGTATGTCAAGTTGAGAGCAGTCTGCTTCTTGCTGTAAAAGACAATTATCGCCTCAGATCAGAGGAGAAGAAAAAAGTCTGATTTCACATTTCACGGGTACCATTCGCGACATACATATGTAAGAATAGGTATATATATATATATATATATATATATATATATATATATATATATATATATATATAGTTTATTTTTGGGAGCATTTAAGAGCTCAGTAATAATTCTAAGATCGATCTCACATTAATTTTAAGTTGTGATGTCAACTCAATCAACTCACAAAATTAAATCTGGTAGCAAGTTTGTTGTGATTTACATAGATGATAGAACGACGTCTGTGACACATCGTTGAATAGTTAACGTTATCTAGACATTGATATGGTCACACCGAAAACTTCATTTAAACGGCGTTTAATTAACGTCTTTGATGCAATGTTGAATATACCTTGACAAATTGACACTGTATCGTCGACAGATAACCGACGTTGATTTAAATTCTACAGTAAACCAAAATAAGACGCTTATCCGACATTAGCACATATTTTATTTGGTGGGTGGTTAAATAAATTCATTGTAACGGAACAGCGAAATTGTAAGAAAAGCCAACAACTGTGTAAATGGGTACTATTTATTATTTATTCGGCGATCTTAATGACCCAACTTATGGATGAGAGATAATACAAATAAGGTATTATTTTCTAACCGTTTATAACTTTTAACAGAAATTTCTACCATTTAGCTATATTATTTAATGTCATCTGTGCTGAATGAAGTTGCTAATATTCCTTGAGTGCAGTAGAAAGTAGAATTGGCCACGAAATGCCGTTGCTAGGAACTGCACATGCGGGTGTATTGATACATAAAATAATGTGCTGATAATTGAATACACCCACATGTACATTAGATTATTCAGCCACATGTCTGTCAGAACAATGCAGGAACAAAAATCGTTGGCGCTCAAACCTAAATTCAGTGCTCGAAACAGTCCATGCGGTTATTTCGGTTTATAAAAGAATATGATGACAAATACTTAAGGGAAATAGTCATATTTATGTGTAATCTAGTAATCTGCTTTCAATCTTCATTTACCTGTTTTTTTATTCGTTCTGTCTCTCGCTTTTATCTTTCTTCTCTTTTCTCGCCTTCTCCAAGTAGACCTCTGTTGCTGTTTTGCTATTTCTCAGTCTCTTTTATTTTCATTCCTTCATTATAAATCGCTGTAAAGAGAATGCCATGTAAAGTCACATAAATGTCACAAATTCGACCCTATTGATAGTACTGCAACGGGACGGAACTTTAGTTTGGCTTTTCATTCAAATATAATCTAGTGATAATGAACGTATTATGCTAATTTCTTTAAATTCACAGCTGTGTCGCTCTGTCGCACTTAGGATAAGACATGATTTTCTCCAATGTTGTGCAATAGTGTGATCTCTATGTTAGAATTCATGTTAGAAAAACCGGTTTTGAGTGGCGTAATAGGCACACAGTTATAGAACAAATCGTAAGTGTAGAAAACAATTTAAAGCGTATTTTTATCTTCTGAAAACATAAATGACGCACTGATAAACACCAATAAAAAGAAACACTCTGCATGGGATGCATTGCACTGCATGACAAGATTCATTCCACTTTCTATTTCTGTAATGTATTGCTCATTTATCTCCAAACATATTTACAGAACCGGCTTATAGTCTTTGTATGAAAAAATGTCAGTAACTTTGGCTTGACGTGTATATTTAATTTTATAATTCGGAACAAATTGACATCTCAAAGCAACAAGGATTTTATAAGGGTTCCATTACATTTTACTAATTTATGCAATAACACCCTCGTTTCTGGAATATAAATAAAATGGCTCCAAGAGTGCTGGTTATTCTAATGAATTGGGTTATTTGTTGCTGGAACAGCAAACAACCGCCAGCATTGATAGCTGTTCATACACATTTCATGTGCCCAAGCAAAGCAACACAGGTGTGGTACCCCAAGAGAAGATCTAGAATCGAGATTAGCGATGCTAGAAGCAGTCATTCGCAATCAGCAGTCTCAACTTGAACTTCATGGAGAGTTATTACGCATCGCCGTGACCTCCTCAACAACATTCAGTGCCACTCCAACGGGCGGTAATGGGGCTTCAAACTCAGTTGGCACTACATACATACGCTGGGGAAGAACGGAGTGCCCTGATACAGCACAACTCGTCTATCATGGTAAATTGTTGTTATACCTTTTTGTTTCCATTTTTTACAAACTAGGATATTTTCACAATAACCAACAACCGACAATTTCGCTATCGGTAAAAAATGTTCTGGCGTAGTGCCAAGCAGCATCAAATGAGCAGAAAAAGCATATTAATACAGCAAAAAGCTCAATTCTTCACTTTTTCATTCCCTATGTAAACGCGATGTAATTATAGGATTTAGCCCTTCGGTGTGATTGAAAATCATTACTAACATGGATGGGCTCGCGGGAATGTGTTTAAAACTTGGCAATATTCTAGTGATTTCATTTCTCATCCATCCACGCGTATAATCCTCACTCATCTCTGATTAAGGTGCCTAGTATAAAAAAAATAATGCTGCTTAATAATTTATCTATCGGGATTTGATAACCTAACTGTTTGCAGGAGTAAAGTATATTAAAACAAATTTTATAAGTAAATATAGTAATATAGTCAGTATCGAATAAGTAAATAGAAGTAAATAGGGAAATAAGCAATATCCAATTGAAGCAGGGTTTGAGACTAGAGGAAAAAAGCACACATCTTAAGAGTAACTGATTCAGAAATCTGCTCTGGCGACAGATATCAACAAATTTTTTATTATGTCTGCTCAGAATGTTTGCAACAGCTAGAAATTTATAAATTATCAAGACTGTTAAATGAGTGTTAATATAGTTAACATTTGATTTATCACCACTCAAAGAGTGCTAATGTGGTTAGCATTTGATTCTTCACGTTTTGTTTATCGGGTATAAATCCTAAAATTGCATAATGCACGGAAACATTTATCAGATCAATAGAATCCTACAAAATCTTCCAATCATATAAATTCCCTTTTAGATTGCATTGTTCTTCCACTATAACGTGCCGTCTTACCATGAAGAAGAAAGAATTGAGAAAATTCATTTTGATTTATTGATATTAATTAAACCAGTCTCTTAGAAATTCATGATACGGTGACATGGAACCTAAATTTTCTTTAAAATGATTATTCAAGTATACACAAATAAGGAACCAGACGGCTATCCCACCACTCTTAAAAATAGTTTTGTATCTTCACAGGAAAAAGGATGAGCATTGAGAATGATCTTAATTAAATTTAAATAGCTGCTTTAAAATACTTTCTCAAGGCAGTTAGAAGTTGTTTTTCTATAACTTCATTGTGTTCCGTTATTCAATGATGTTGATGTTATTGTATTTCTAGTTTCCATGGAAATATAAAAAAAACAGTCATGACGTTTGTATCCATAGGGAAAGTTTGCTTATAATAAAAAACTGTGCACTTTTGTTTTGTAACATTTTCGCACTCATGCAAGTAGCTTTGCGACTGTGTTGGTAGGTGCGATCGATTGGCTTAACAGCCAAAACTTGTTTTTTAATATCTCAGATCAATCATGGACCTTCCTCGTTGCATTATATTTCTGATATTGCAATGACATGTGACTAAGGACACAAAGAAAGTAATTAATAATTGATACTTAGCGAAACAATAGTATTCTCTTTTAAATACATTTTGACAATAAGGCAGAAACACTAAAACATATAACACGGATTCTTCTCAAAAATAATCTCCTAGGCATTCTACTCAGAACACTCTCCCCGTCACAAGGGTACACAACCAAAATCTATCGATTAGAGAGGCTTGACCTAAAATAAATGTAGCGTATTATGAATGATGGAAACATTTTACACTGCTGTTTTTACAGGTTATGCTGGGAAAGCTAATTATGATAATGGTGGTGGTGTGGATTATCAGTGCTTGCCACAAGATGTCGAGTGGCCGGAGGATGCAACTGCTGGGTTCCAAACTGATAGCTACATGTACGGGGTCGAGTACGAAGACGACTCACCACTTTGGCCTTCTTCCACAAGCGACAACGATGTCCCTTGTGTTTTATGCAATGTTTCTGGGAGATCTCTTCAAGTGATGATTCCTGCCAAACAAACCTGCCCTGTTGGGTGGACAAGGGAGTACTATGGCATTCTTGTCTCTCAACGTTATAAGCAAAAAGGGAGCACGTTTGTGTGCTTGGATGCTGAACAAGAATCTCTGTCCGGAGGAAGCGAAGATAATGATGGTGGTCTTTTTTTATGTTGTGGAGGCTGTGTGTGGTTCATTGAAATGCCCTCCTTATGTCAACGGCTATGAGCTCTCTTGTGTTGTTTGTACTTTGTAAGCCTTTGCTTGGAAATTATAACTGTAAAACTTTCCTAGTTACAGTCGTGAACTCAATTTATGACATTTTGATATATCCAGAGTAATACAATTTTAACATTTTATGTCTATAATTCTAAGAGCTACGATCGTGAGATATAGATAAGTGCCAGCTGAAACAGACAAAAGACATTGTGCGATAAGAGAATTGAATTGTAGGATAGAAGGCAAGTGGTTAAAGAATATATATATATGTTACTTTGAACCTGTCAAATCGGTGACTTTATAAATTCACTGGCTCTCTCAGTGACTCTGTAAAGTCACTGATATATATATTACTATCATTCTTTCTAGAAGCAAGGATACAGACTGGCTGTAATAAGACATAACTGATTTAAGGCACTCTTGATCTACATACTGATATACCTTAACATCAATCGATTATAACCTGAAATGTTGGTGCGGCCTTGCTTGTAACCATGACCAGTGTAGGTGTGGCTAACTACAAAACAGTTCTCACTTGAAGGCGATAATTATCTTTTCAGCAACCAGTACTGCATTACCACTATCACTGACATACACAAGGACAGCTGAAGTCTCCTGTCGCGTTGTCAAGTTTACCCTGTGTATGTTCTAATTCACCAAAGAAAGACAGTATATGTACAGTTTCTAAGTTTACAGCCAAACAGTACAAGCTTACATGCGATAATCAAAGTATGCCAGCTTCGATTTGAACAAGGAAGGCTGATGCAACGTGTTCTTTCTCACTGAACAGTTGCAGAAATATGGATGTTATTGTTACCAAGTGATGCTGCGTAGAGTTGATAATTGTGACGAGATACAGCCATGAAATACCCGGTGACTATTGTTGTTCTTTCAGTACCTTTAAGGCTGGAGGAAAGCAGAGCAACAAAATAAGTATTCGTGTTCTATTATGAAGGAATCAAAATGGGTCATTATCTTAGAATCGTATAAGCCAAAATACCCGTAGGAGACTTTCCTAAAAACTGTTTTTCGTGACGATTCTACCTTTTCCACTACACAGTTAATTGGCAACATTATTTAACCAAAATAACATTAAATTATGAGGGTAAATGAAAGAAATTTGTTCAAATTTAAGAAAAAGTAATAGACTAAGATATGGTATGTTATCTTTTATCCTTCAGATAGATAATCAAAAACGCTGATAAAACTATCTAGTTAGGCATAAAAAAGTAGTCCAAATCAAACTTAAATTACACAGTTGATAAGGTCTAAAGGAAAGCAAATTGCAGAAGATGACCGAAAGTCAGATCAACTACGGAAATTGACGAAACAAATAAGTCTATAAGTCGGATTTCGATTTTTTGCGTAGTTGGATCGTTCTTCGCACAACTTCACTGTGCAATGTTTAAGAGAAAAAATGATGCCACATCTCTGATAAAAGAGATCTGCCAAGAATCACTTCTCTATGGAGGGCCAGGGTGAAAGTACATATATAGAAAACAACTTCACTTTTCGTTGCACAATGGAATTGTAGCTGTCTTTCAGTTTCTTATTTCATTTACAGCAATAAGGCTAAATAAATATATATCCTTACACATTTGTCTTTACAGTGTTATAACTGAAATATCTGAGGATTGAGAAAAAATATTGCTTTTACAATACATGATCAACAGTTTTTTTTAAATGATTGGCTTTTTTGGTAACTAACCAGGTGCAAGAAAATTAGCTACAATATACTAAACATAAATGTTTCTCGAATTACTTCAATCACATTTTGCAGAGAAAATCTAAATATTTCACTTATTTTAGACCTACTGTTATGTTCAGAAATATGAACTACGCCAAGATTTCATTGAGAGATTTCGGCGTTTCGACAACGTTCTGAAATGTTACAATTTAACATATATCTTTATCCCAGCATGTTCAGAACTTGCAATACTGAAATCTAACTCGCCAATTCCACAAATATTAATGTATTTGTGTATAATCAGTTCAGTGAAAAGCGGTGCTATGTTTACTGCAGGTCTATCCGTGCAGTCTGAGATAGGAAGTAATTTCAAGACTCTGAAAAGCACACCAAAGGCCTGCTGTTTCGCACACGTGTGGATCCAACAAAAAAAGCAAAGGGTGGGTGTACTAACGCCATAATGTTTGTGTTGGCAGAAAGTGGATAGAGTATGGCTGGAAGTTTACGATAAGGGAAAGCTTGCCACGGGGACTGGTGCTAAGCAAACAAGTTTCCCTGTGGTGAGCACTGTAGATGTTTGTGGAAATACTAAAAGACTTTAGATTTAAAATCATTGCATATATACCATTTTGTAAATGGTCTAGATCTAAAATTTGTAAATGCTTGTGATTTCAAGTTCCCTATATTTTACGCATTAGTAATACTAAAGCACAACTACCTGTTCAGTGTTAGTTCTGTTTTGTCCAGGGAACTAATCTTTAAAGATAAAACAATAATAGTTCAATAAGAGCACAGGCGTTAGGGGTCATCCATAAAGTACGTACGCACAGAGGGGGAGGGGTAAGGGTCGGTGCGCACGCAATGCCTACAGAAGGAGGGTTCAGGGCTGCTACATACGTACGCCTTTTTAACATATCTCAAGCATATTTTTTATGTAATTAAATAACCTTATACATCGATTCACACACTAAATATTTTACCCGGTTATTGCAATGGCTATTTTATTCACATTTTAATGCATGTTGGCATGTACACTTTCACATTAGTCAGTGAATTATTGGCATTATAGATTTTTAAAAAGTGATATTTTTTCAATATAGTACAACATATTGCGTACTTTGTGCATGGCCCCTAACCGTTAACTAACAGTACTTATTTCATCTCTCTACATCTAGAAACCGCTGTTGTTAGAAGGAATGTCTTTGCAAAGTATGAAAAGAAATTTATTTTACATACATTTGCTGCTGAATTTAAGGTGACATATATACATTTTCATGACATATTGCCGCATTTTACAAGGCTGTACAATATGTCGACAAATTTTGTGCCGACTTGCCATTTCGCATAGAATAAACGTAGTGATTATGGTAAGCGAAAGTCTAAAATAAAGTCAATAGGAAAATTATCGTGTTTTCTGAGTTACGAATTTATGCTTAATAATTACGAATCAACGCCCAACATAACAATAGACAGTTCGAAGAGACAGGCTACTTATTACGTGTCACAATCATTATGCAGTACAGGCAAATTATTTGAGTAGGATAAGTTCATCGAATACTGAACTAAGTAACACAACTCAGGCTGAGGATTCACTTCATTCGAATTTGTTCTTTATAGGTTTTGCTGCGTGTTAGTACCTGCAATTTAATGTACGTTTTAGATCACAAAAAAGAGAAAAAGAAAATTTGTTTGGTTGAAACATGACATGCAGCAAAACAACTCATTGCATTGTTTAAAAGGAAAGTGTGTAAATTTGAGCAGTTTATATGCCTGGTAAAACCTAGCAAAAACGGGGAAGGGGTGTTTATTCTAAACACCCTATATTTGGCATTTATTTGGCATTCAAATGAGTTTTGTTAACAATGAATTTTTAGTACACTTTTTTATTACTACAGAATTAAAATGGGTTAAGAAATAGCATACAGCAGCTGCAGCAGATTTAGATAGAGCGATAAAAGAATAGCAAATAGATTATAAAAGAAAAAGGAGCAAAATACATTCATTACTTATGTTGCGGTGGGCGGGCACTCCGGCACGTGTTGGATGCACGCACGACGCATGGACAGACAGGCGAACGGACAACAAACACAGAAGAGAACTACGGAGATGATGGAAGTGCTTTGACTCGTTTATTCAGAACGTAATCAACGTGTAAAGCTGGAAAAAATAAAGAAAAATACTAACATAAATACACAATAAATGATTTTAAACACGACATGAGATAACATGAGATATAGGGCGGATTGTCTGCCATAAAAACAACAAAAAATTAGGGAAAATTTCAACAACCAATTGCCATAATCACACACGGCGATCACATAAATTCTACAGCATTAACAAGAATGACAATCTTTTATTTAAGCCTGCAAATTGCCTCTAAAACGCAAAAAGTGGCTTAAAGTATTTAGAAAAATAATCGCCATAATTCGCTCGGTGACAAACATATTTACGCAAAAAGCCTCTTAAACTCTTTAATATCGAGCTTTATAGCGTTACTAAACTGCAATTAAATACATAATGAGGTAAAAATTGTTCCAAATCTCGTACCACGCCATAAGTGACAACCAGAAATAAACCTCTCAAATTCTGGCCTCAGAAAGGGTCACAAAATCATACCGTGGCAACAAAAATTTACATTAGACATTTTTAACGCACTCTGTAGCCTGTACGAATCAAATGCTGGCTTCATACACTTACCAACATTGCTTCCACGCTCCATAATACCCTTCACACATATTCAGGTCTTACTGACCAGACAGCATCGTAGGGGACTTATCTGAAGTCGCAACTGACCAGGGACAGCATCGTAGGGGACCTGAACATGGAGTACATGGAGTGAGAAAACTGTTCGAGCATTCGAAACACACAAGATTTCCATTACTTGACCGAGACATGCTATCATAGGGGTATATAAAAGCTCAAATATTACCTGGCTCCAAGTACTACACAAATTACAGAGCCGTTCTCGTATGGCAACACATCGTATTCACGTAAAAATTTCTACTCTCGAGCGGCTTATAAAATTTAAACACTGGTCACGTGGCATTTACTTACACGTGACAAAAATATCTTTACACATAACTTCGTAAAGAAAACCTCACAATTGGTACGCGTATTTTAACAAACACGTGAAAGACATACCTTAAATACTTAAATATCGCCCACTAAGCTCGCATCTTCTAGCTATTCATGTGGAATTGAGTCCACGTGGCCTTCAAAAGCCACATTCACACCCAGTCCAGTGTATGTCTTCACAAAAACGACAGAAAAGGGCCGTTTAACAATAAAAGTTGACCTTATATAGTGCCAGTGAGCTAGCACACTTCTGGTAACAGGCGCGAAGTGAATACACTCCCTGCAGACCAACTAATGGCTATACGCATTACGGATAAACAAACCAAATAGGTTCATAACAACTTATAAGAATGTAATTTTTTCTTTCAAAATTATCATCATAGAATGTTATAAATAAAAACGTCATCCTTACATCAATTCTTCGAGACCGAATCTCCAGCTAGCAGTTACCAGAACCTTTATTTAAACAAAATGACATTACAGTTACAACAGTTATACATGGCAGAAATTTCTGCTCAAATATAAGAAAACATGTAATAGCACAAAAAAGTATATTATCTCTCCTCCTTCAGTTGGGACATTAAAATCGCTGATAAAACATCTGATTAAGCATAAAACAGTCAAAATCAAACTATAATCGTAGGTGCGATAAGGTGTAATAGAACTTAAATTAAAGAAAATAGCCGGAAGTCGGAACAAGTGCCTAAATTACCGCATAAACTGATTTTGTAAGTTTGATCTCTATCTTTTTCATTATTGGATCGCTCTTCGGACAACTTCACTGAGATGTCTAAGGGGTGGGGGGGGGGAATGATGCCACATCCTGATAATAGAGAACTGCCAAGAACCCCTTCTCTCTATGTAAAATCAGGATGACAGTGTTTATGAAGACAACAACTAAACTGTTTGTTATACAGGCAAAATGATGGATTAATGGAGCTGGCCTGTTTCTTGTGTCATTTACAGCAAATAAATATTATCCAAATTAATTAGCTAATCTGTTGTGTACAAAAATATGAACTATGCTAAAGTGTCACTGAGAGACTTGAAAACGTTTCTAAAATCCTACAATTAAACATATGGTCTTTATTCCAGGTTGTTCAGAACATATAACACGGGAATATTGAAAATCTAACACGCCTATCACGTTGTTTCAGAAAGGAAAGTACATTTGGATTTCTTACTCACATAGCTTTTCTACGTCCAAATAACTGAAAACAAAATAATAATGTGCATTTAAGCTAGAATGATACCTTTGCATCTCTTAAAATGTCTTGTATGTCTTAAAAAGGAATCTGAAATATGAGAGTAAACATAGAGTCTTTAAACAGTCCGCATTTTACACATGTAAATTTGATGAAGGCTGCATAGACGTCAAACTCGATCATTGTCGGGTTTGCTGCTTATGGACGTCGATACAACGGCATCTTACAGACGCTACATAGGCGTCGATTACACGACGTCCATAGAATGTTGATTTTTATGAATATTTATGACGTTGTTATTTTTATGAATTTTATGACGTTGTTAAAACGTCGGAAGAAATTGCGGTTTTCTTTGCCTACCTAAAGCAACGTCAAAACAACTCCAAACAACGTTGTTACGTCAAAGACGTTGATTAGATATTGATCTATATTGTCATGGAATCACAATCAGCATGCTGCAAAGTTGCTACTATTTGTTTGAGTGGATGTCGCAGCCTCAAATCATCGCTGGATGGACCTAGTAATGTTTACTGGGGTCTTGCATGGCTACACTAAAAACTTTTGGTGCCTTTTTATATTTTCACAAGTTTAGATATTATTATTATTTGTTTAGTTTTTGTCTAACATTTAATTTTGTATATCAAATTTTAAAATATTTTTTTTGAAATAATTCTTAATATCTAAAATTTGGCAATAAATGTGGGAAAAGCATTTCATACCACATCGTCATAAAAAGAATGCCAGACAGACTGGCATTGGGAGAAGCGTGCAGCTTCGAAAATAACTATCTTTTTGTGGAAAATTTGGATTACAGAATAAAAGACCTAAATGAAATGGCAACGTCCTTTTTCACGGCATACACTTTATGCGGCTGGTTAAGCAGCACATTTTTGCGTGAAAACTGAACTGATTTCCGCGTGCCCGCGTTTGCTGTTTTGTCGCGTAATACTTAAATACTTTTTCGGGTGGGAAACGTGAGTGACCGTATGAAGGGTGATTCTTTCGCAATATGCAAGATAACCACTCATATTAAAATAAAATGTTATGACCTCATTTCTTTCTCAGTACCACAAAAGTACTGCAGTATTACCAAAGCGCTTTGTTAATATGGGATGGTACTGAATCTCTGTTGTGAGATGCTCTGAGCTTTTAAAAAGGTGTTCCAAGTTTTAGGAAGAGATTCTTTAAGAGACAGGGAAATACAACGTTGTTTCAACAAACAAAGAACTTAAAACCTGCCAATCAATTGAGGCATGTGAAAAACTTTTAACTGTTAGCATAAATCTTTTGTATCCACAAAAGTGATAATTATACAACACAAATGTTAACGACATAAGAATCTCACGAAACGAATATATCTAATCCGGTAACGAGAAACAGGATTGGCTCAAATATTTTCTCTACAATCCAGAACAATTACCTCCGCAACAAAACAACTAAAACTCTGGGTATGAAATAAATGTCCATATGATAAGGTGAAGCATCACAAATGCTTTGCTACCACATGTATGGTCTCACAATTATTTATATTTTAAAGAGGTGACCTTAAAATATAAGAACACAACTACACCAGAATCCCGGAATTAAGACCACTTGCGGGACTGGCCGTAAGTGGTCTTAATTCCGGGTTGGTCTTAATTGCGGGGTGGTTTTAATTGCGGCGTGGTCTTAATTCCGGGGTTCCGAGTATGTATGGACTCATGACCTAATATGGGCACATGATGAAGTATATCATAGTGTGACCAGTGATAAAAGGAAAGAAACACGGTCTTGACCTCTTTTATTTCTATTCAGAAATCACTGGGCTTTTAACTGTCCTTTGTATAACTGAAATTGATACTTAAATCAATTAGTAAAATACAAAATTAGAATTAACTAAATCATACTTAACTCTTCTGTCTCTAATCATGCGCTTAATCTGATCGTCCTTCAGTAACTATATAATCTGCCATTTGAAAATGCCTGTTTATATACCAATAAAGAGGCCAATTAAAAACCGGAGTAGAACTCAACGAATAAATATAAATTCACAGATAATATAATTTCATTGCACATCATACGCGTTATCATATACCAATGAAGACGCAATTAAAAACCTGAGTAGAACTCAAAGAGTAAATATAAATCCACAAATAACAGACTTTCATTACACATCATACGCGTTATCAAAGAAAAGCGCTTCTATCATATACATAGCAGTATTGCCGTTGATATCTTTTGTTTGACTAATTCTCCTAATTGAGAGAGAGTTTGTGTTGTGACACAGCTGAGATAATGTTTTGAAAGCAAAACATGTGCACGTTATGACTGGTCGTAAGTGGGGTGAAATATAGCCTGCGGGACTGAAAAAAGTGGTCTGTATTCGCAATAGCGGGGTGATCTTAATTGTGGGGTTTCTTTACTATAGAAACGAATGGAAAACATTCGGCTTCGGCAAAAAGCGGTCTTAATTGCGGGGTGGTCTTTTTCCGGGGTTAGGTGCATATAAATATCGCATGACTCACAATTGGTATTTAACCCGTGACATGATCTTGAGTGAAAAATTCAACACGAGTGTTGTTGTGATTTTCTCCAATTTCGCCCCCAAAGTATTTCTTCAGTTTTTATCTGCCCATGTTTCTACACATCCTACAATTGCAAATAAAAAAGTCATATTTTGTGCAATGTACCCAGTATTCTTTTTTTTCAATATTTTCCTCATTTTATTTTTTTTTCGTATTCTCATTTCTTGCCTTTTCTCGCTTAATGCAAGTAGGTCCCCATACCTGTTTTTTCTATTTCTCACGAACACACTTTTCAGACGCATAGGAAAGTGGCCGAGGCTTATAAATAAATCAGGTTTACATAATAAATAAAAGTACGATTGATTGGGCTTTATTTTCCAAACAGTTTGCTTTATCAATAAATGTTTTCATATTTTCATAATTTGAAAAAGAATAAAAAGATGAAACAATAGTTTACCATAATAAACAAGTTGCGCTGTATCAGGGCATTCCGTTCTTCCCCAGCGTATATATGTAGTCACAACTGAGTTGGAATCCCCGTTACCAGCAGGTGGAGTCGCACTAGATGTTGTCGAGGTCACGACGGTGCGTAATAACTCAGCATGAAGTTCAAGCTCAGACTGTTGATTGTGAATGATTGCTTCTAACATTGTTACCCTTGATTCCAGATCTTCTGTTGGGGCACATACCTCTGTGTTGCTTTCCTTTGGTACATTAAACGTGTATGAACAGCTATCAATGCTGGCGGTTGTTTGCTGACCCCAGCAACAAAATACAAAATTGATTAGAACAACTAGCATTCTTGCAGCCATTTTACTTTATATTCCAGTTTTTATGTTTTGAAACGAGATTGTTTAAATTAAAAGCTATAGAAATGTAATCAATTCCTCATAAAAGCCTCGTTGCTTGAACGTGTTAATTTGGCAAATTATAATAGTAGGCATAAACTTCAAGTCAAAGTCACTGAAATCTTTCGTCATACAGACACTGTGAAATACTTTTTCAGATATAAGAGCACTACATTACAGAAATAAAAAATGTAACGGAACATGTGCAATATATCCCGTTCAGAGTACTTTTGTCAGTGTTTATCAGTGCATGTTACTACATGATAAAATCTGTACGCCTGTTATGTTTTCTAACATAAGTTCTAAATAGATGCGACGCTATTGTGTGAATCGTCTTATCCTAAGTACAACATCGTGACACTGCTGTGGATTTAAATACATTAGCATAATACATCCATTAGCACTGTATTATATTTTAATGAAAAACGTAATCAAATTCATATTAGACTATGCTTGGTATTCACTTCACAGAGGTTTATCATCATTATAAATTTTAATGATACGTTTTTTTAAATTATTAAAATAAAACAGAGTGGGAAATAGGGAAATAGGTGTGGGGGCCTATTACGAGAAGAAATAACAAGAAAGAAGATAGTGAGAGCGAATGGAAAGAAAATGTGAGGAAAATAAAGAATAAAAGAAGATAACTGGCTATATTACACATAAATATAACTATTTTCGCTTCGTAATTGTCACCATATACCTTTATGTACCGAAATGAGCTATTTCAAAACACTAAATCTAGGGTTGATCATAACCCTTTCTTTAATCTTCGGTAAATAAACATTGGCAACTTAATTTATTCATAACGTAATGGTATTTAATATGAATAAATGGCACCAATCAGGCTGAAATTTTAATTAAATCAGTTTTGATTTAAAGAAGGAGAAATCAAACCACTAATGAAAAACATGATTTCGAATCAAACATGATTGAAGAGCCAAACCAGTGGGGAACGAAATGAAAACCGAACAACCTAAATGAGCCACGAGTCGAAAGTACTGAGACTTGTAGCGAGATTCATTTTGAAATTTTATTCTAGCATTCTTCTGATACAGATATCAGAATCTCAGGGATTTCAAGAATTCCCAAAGAATCGGAGAGTTGTGCATTACGAAACACTGGTAATCTTAAACGATAAAATGAAATTTTGCTTTGGTTGTTGTATCGGTATGTAAACTATTATGATTGTATCTAATAGCCAAGCGAATAGGTTTAACTATCTTCGCAATGAAGGATAAGTGATACATTTGCAGTTCTACTTCACTTCTTCATTCTGTATTACTTAAAATTTACTGCTTTGAACTGAAAATGAAAATGACAGAAACTGAAAATAAACTTTATTTTATAGCTCTATTGTGAAAAATTAAATGAAGATTCAAAATAATTTAGTCATTACACAATTCGCTAAACAATTTTATGAAATCCCTGATTACACAAATTCTCAGTTATATGATAAAATGAGGAATTACAAATAACTCATAGGGTTATAGGTCAAATTAATTAAATGGGTGAAGAGGAGGGGTAGCGGGTTAGTCTACTTGACAGATCATAAAACCCATTTACCCAATTGTTCGATTTTTTTTATAATTGTCCTGTTAAGTTACAATGCTCTTAACCAACCACCCATGAAGAATAAATGTGGTAACGTTTGATAAAATTTCCATTTTGTTTAACCATAGAATTCAAATCAATGCCGACTATCTGACGACGATGCAGTTTCAAGTTATGGGGGGACTTTCCACGTTGCATCAAAGAAGTTGATTAGACGCTGCTGAAATGAGATTTCTGCCACAATGTTTAGATAACGTTGAATGTTCATCGTGTACTCAAAGACGTTGATCTAATATCTATCTGATTAACAATCAACTTACTACAAAATGTAACGGTGCGATTTGGTCGGTTTGACACCACAGCTTAAAATCGATGTTAGATATTGATACATATACATAAAATATATATCATTTAATATGATATCCAAATTAAATTTCTGTTCATACTGTGCAAAAAATACCTTAAATACTTGGTTAATTTTTTTAGACTTTATGTTACCGCTTTGCCAGAAATAACGAGGCTTTTAACAATATAACGTAGATTATATAGCTGAAATGAGTATTTACATGTCACGGTTACGGCTGTCTTCTTATGGAATTATTAAACGGTTTTAGCTTTCAAACATTTGTTCCCTTAACAAAGAATAACTCACATTGAAGGGAGGGGCCCCATATCGATCTCAACTGCCATTTCGCAAACAGTATTTAAATTTTTATCCGATGATAGTGGCAATTTATGACATGCTGTGAGCTGTTTAGAAGCGTGGGCAAATAAAAAATATCTAAGGAATACTTTGATGACTTCTTGATTGAATGAAATAATTTTAGAGTCAGATTCACACGGAGTTGCAATTTCGTTTTAGGAATTCATTCAGTAAAAGTTGTTTTCCACTAAACGGGGTACTTTCGGAGCTGCACGTCCCACCTCATGGCAATTTCGTTTTATGACTGCAGTAACGTACATTGTGGAATGAAATGTCGCTTTCACATTTATTGCCCAATTATTTAATGTCACAAATTGCTTCAAAATATCTGAAATTGCATTTTGGATATCTCTAAATTTTTGCGATAGAAAGAAATAGTTGATGATACTGAAGTAAGTTTTGAAAGCTAAAATTTGACAAAAAATTAACTCTTAGATACTTCTAAATAATACTGTGAATTATAAAAATACGAATTAATTTTGACGTTGATTTGACGTTGTTTTGACGTTGCTTTAGGTAGCAAAGAAAACTTCACTTTCTTCCGACGTTTAGTCAACATCTTTCGTGGAACGTTGAATATACGCAGAGAAATTGACATTACATGGTCACCGTTTAATCAACGTGGATATAGCGTGGGCCGGATGCAGCTGTTTCGACTTCCATTATCTAACAAACCCGACAGTGATTCGAGGTCGGGAGCGACGTCTATCCAGTCTTGTTCGAATTCATTTGATTGGTTGGCCAGGTAAATGACTGTGCATGGTGCACTTTCATAAAACATGGAGGGTTTTAAAAATTCCGTGTTTACTTTCACATTTCAAACAGCTTTCTTATGACATGAGATGTGATGGTGTCATATGTCATTCTAGCTTAAATTTATATATTCAATTTTTTAGGGTTTTGGTTATGATAAAGAAATTAGATTTTTTACGGGTTGATGTATAAAAGTTGTGTGCATGAGAAGTCCATATCTACTTTCATTTTTGAAACAAAGTCTCCACACGCTGCAACGTAAAAGCGCCACCTCAACTGAATATTTGGCTCAACAATTTTGTTATTTTAAAAGTAGCTGGTATAAGGGATATAATGACCTTTCTATACACATTTAAAATCCACACAACAGTATTAGATACAATGATTACAAATGTAAACATCTATGGTTCTCACTACAGCACAGCCTTAAACAAAGCACAAATACAGAGAAACTCGATTGCTTAGCGCCAGCTCCCATGTCAGGTTTTCCCTTATCAAAACCTTCCGGCCATACTTCATCCCCTTCTGCTTCAAACACCATGGCGCTAGTGCAGCCATTCCTTGCGTTATCTGATGCATCCCCTAATGTGCGAAACAACAGGTAACTGATTTGCTGTACAAAGACATAGGTATGACTTTTTATCTGCACGAGGAGACTACACTAAGCAAATCATCATTTTTCAACGAACTGAACATACACGTGTACATAAGTATTTCTGGGATAGACGTACTAGATTCTCAATATTCCAGTGTGCTGAACAGGCTGGGGGTAAAGGTTATATGTTTAATTATAGCATTTTACAAATGTTTTCCAAGTTTCTCAAGTTTCTCAGTACCAGATCGGTAAGGTCCATATTTCTGAACACAACAGAATTAGCGCCAGCTCCCGTGTCAGGTTTTCCCTTATCATAACCTTCCGGCCATACTTAATCCCCTTCTACTTCAAACACCATGGCGTTAGTACAGCTATTCTTTGCGTTATCTGATGCATCCACTAGTGTGCGAAACAACAGGTAACTGATGTGCTGTACAAAGACATAGGCATTAGTTTCTATCTGTACAGAGAGACTACACTGGACATAGCATAATTTTTCAACGAACTGAACATACACGTGTACATAAGTATTTTTGGGATAGACATGTTAGATTTCCAATATTCCAGTGTACTGAACAGGCTTGGGTAAAGGTTATATGTTTAATTATAGCATTTTATAAATGTTTTTTTCAAGTGCTCAAGTTTCTCAGTACCAGTTCGACAAGGTTCATATTTCTGAACACAACATAATAGGCAGTTAATTTTGATAATATTGTAAGAACTAATCTAAGTAGATCTAAAATAAATGAAATGTTGAGATGTTTCTCTGTAAAATGTTAGTGAAGTCATTCGAGAAACATTCATGTCTAGTATTTTGCCAATATTTATATCTTTCAAAAAATCAGTAGCCGAAAGTAAGCTAATCATTTTAAAAATACTGTTGGTTATGTATCGTAAAAGTAATTTACATTTTGTCTCAAATAGCAGATATTTAATTTATAATATTATGAAAGTGTTATTAATTTATAATATTATGAAAGTGTAAACATGCGTATTTAATTTGCCTCATTTTTGTGAATAAAGCAAGAAAAAGAAAGACAACTAAACTGCAGTTCCAGCCATCCTTCGCTTTGTCCGTGTAACGAACAGTTCAATTGTTGTGTTTATATGTACCTTATCCTGGTTGCACACACAGAAGTGGTTCTTGGCAGATCTCTGTTATCAAGAATGTGGCATCATTTTCCTCTTAAACATTGCAGAATGAACTTCCTTCTATTTTCTTTAATTTAAGTCCTTTTACCCATTATTGACCCAGTGATTTTAGTTTGATTTGGACTGTTTTATGCCTAATGACACGTCTTTATCAGCGATTTTAATGATCCGTCTGAAGCATGACAGATAATATACTATTTCTTGGTCTATCAAATAATTGTTTTTCTGAAATTTTAGTGGAGATTTCTTCCATTAATCCGTATTATTTAATGTCATTTTGATTAAATAAAGTTGCTAATATTTGTATAGTGGCGAAAAATTAGAACTGGTTACGAAGAAACATTGCTAAAACATCACGTAAGAGTCTTTTGGTCGATAACATTTTAGGGTGATAATTTCGAAAAGAAAATTTTCATTTTGTAGATGATGAATTTTATTGTAATTTTGTATATAATGAATTTGATTGTTTCACTTTTTCTTATGTTATATCTCCTTTCTATTCTTTGATTGCTCTAACCAAACCTGCTACAATTGCTGTTTGCAAGTTCTCAACACATTTTGATTCCGACAAATTTCATAGGAACGAAAGTCGAAGAATGCGTATTAACTTTTATTAGCTAAAATCTTGACTAAATTCTATAAATGCTTAATTATTGAACTAAAATTGTGTTTTATTAAATATGAAAATCATTACTCCTTTTCACTGTTAATATAATATATTAATATAATTTACAGTAAAATCCTAAGCCACCTGTGAGTGTGAAGTGTGAGTGGATATTTCCGATTCTATACATCTACAAAGGCGTGTTGTTAGAAACCTCACTACTTCTGATGTGCGGTAAAATAAAGGCTAAAATTCAACTAAAGTAAAGTTTTATGGAATACCATTTTTGTATTTAAGATTAATTTTTGATAGCGAAATATAATTAAAAGTATAAATAAACGTTGATCACATTCATTTACACTTCAGTGTCAAGTATAGTATTTGGGGCATTTTAAAGAAATATTTTCTTAAATTTAGCTTTGATTCAATAAAAAGAATTAAATTGCGTAAAATGCAACATGTCATCAGAGTGATAACAAGTGTGCGATAAAATTGAAATATTACATTACATATGTGATATAAATTTTAAATTTTGATATTAATCTTTTCTTTCCATATTATAGTTATACATATCAGTTGACATACATACCGGTTTAAAATTATTACAAAACAATGAGCAAAACTTTCTGCTAGAACAATTATTCAAGTCAGAGATTATCATATATATATATATATATATATATATATATATATATATATATATATATATATATATATATATATATATATATATATATATATATATATATATATATATATATATATATATTTGTGTATTTGTATATGTTACAGTGGATCTGTCAAATCAGCGACTTCACCAGGACACTGGAAATTTCAGTGACATTACAAGGTCACTTGCCCCCTCGGCAACTTTGTAAAGTGCCTAAGGATTTAGTGACTTCATAAAGTCACAGATTTTAAGCCGCTAAAATTTTGAAATTGACTGATATGAGGTTGACTTTATTTTTGCGTTAGTCACTGTTTAGCGTGTGTAAAATTACACACCACAATCATTAGAATTCATTCAAAATCGCACTTATTCCGTTGATGTCACTAATTTAAACTCGGCTCTGGGCTGTGATCTCACTGTCGGTAATTGCAGTTGTCCGTATTGCTTTTGTTTCATGTATTTGGTGTTCTGCAATTGAATGCAAGCTCATTTAATGGTCTGAACTGCCACTGTATTAAGGTGGTCTTGCAATGATCGATATTACTTTTTCATTCACGTTTGGATATTCCCTTATAGACTGTTGCTCAATGGAGTGCTCGAGGTTGAGATGGTATTAGTTGATTTTTCGTTAAGAAATATATTCCGGTCTGTGATGGGATTATTGAGATGGGGTATGTCATTTAGCCGAGATTTTTAATCTATCATACTTCAATTTCTATTCAACTTAATTACGTACACTGTAAACGAGAGGCGACTCACTGCTTAATTATTTTAAAGTATATTTCGTGACATGATTAGGTGAAAATGAAATAAATCGAGATTATTAAAGCCGTATAAAAATGTTTATAGTTGTCATTTCAAGCTTAAATTCCACCATGACTGGCAGCAGTACACAGCATCTCATTGATCCTACATTGATTACAGATTAAATATATTGACTACAGATGAATAAGTATTACTTAACCAGAGCAATAACATCACAAGCGGAAGAACTCCCATTGGAAATGGTTTGATTATAGACACCGACTGCAATTCTCCATTAAGACAACGATAAAATCAATGCACTTTTGCGAAATAAAGAAAAGCGAAGAATTCTATGTCTGTCCTATTCAAGCTCATTTCAAAGAGGCTTTATGCGGCTCAAAAACAGTTCTTTAACAACTTAGATTTTTATCTTTCTACCTTTTTCTTACCTTGGATATATCAAAATGTCACAAATTCATGGCTGTAATTAGGACGTTTTACAGTTTTAATTTCCAAGCGAAGGCTTAGGACGTACAAACAGCACAGGAAAGCTCATAGCCGTTGACATAAGGAGGACATTTCAGTGAGCCGCAAATTGCTTCGACGACATAGAACAGGTCACCATATTTATCTTGACTTCCTCCGGATAGAGATTCTGGTTTGGCGTCCAAATACACAAAACGTGCTCCATTTATGAGAACTGTGTTGTGAAACAAGCAGGGCAGGTTTTCTTGGCAGGAATCATCACTTGACGAGATCTCCCAGAAACACTTCATAAAGCACAGGGAGCATCGTTGTCATTTATGGCAGATGGCCACCGTGGTGAGTTGTCCCGGTGCTCGACCCCGTAGATATAGCTACCAGACTGGGTCCCAGCAGTTACTCCCTCCGGCCACTCGATATCTTGTGGTAAGCACTGATAATCCACACCACCACCATGACTATGATAAGCTTTCCAAGTATAACCTTCACAAAAGCAAATTAAAATGTTTCCATCATTCATTTAGTTGTATGTCTTTGTGACGGGGACTGTTTCATATAGAATTCCGAGGCGTGTATTTTTGGAGAGTAATTTTTGTTGTATGTTCAATGTTTCTGTCATAATATGCCTAAATGTATTCAGAAGAGCACAATATTGCTTCAGGAAAGTGTAAATTGTTAAATATTTTCTTTGTTTTCCTTATCAGATGTCATTGCAATTTTAAAAAAATAGTGGACACCGAAATGTCCATAATAGATTTGAGATATAAATAATCAAGTTTTGGCTGTTAAGTAAATTTTAGACAAACAATAGTGTGCAGTTGTTTTATTACAAGAAAGCCCTTCCTATCAATGCAAACTTTTTGGAAAAACCTACATGGCCAAATAAAACCAACAACAATATATAACACACATTAATGAAATTATCAAAAAACTGTAGGTGTAACGGTTAGCTCAAAAGGTCACAAGTTCGAGTCCAGCTTGGAGTGGTAGCAGGGCATTCATCCTTGTTCAAACTGCCTTAGCTAAGCGAATGCAGTGACCTATCACGGAATTCAAAATTACCTCTCATTGAGGTTTTTTGGCAATCGTTTTAAAAAAGAATGAATAACACAAAACGATGAAATTATAGAAAAGAATACTGCTAACTGCCTTGAATAAGCATCTTAAAGCAGGTATTTTAATTAATATGACGTTTCCCATATGCGTACTTATACCTGTGAAGATGCAAAACTGGCGAGTAGAAGGGTAGGATAGCTGTTTGGTTATTATATATTGACTCATAATTATGCTTTTGAGTGAGTGCCTTAATCAATATCAACAATCAATAAATCAATATATTTTTAATCTCAGAAGTCGTACCAGTGGTGTTTACTTCTATTGATTCAAGTGTATTTGCGGCCACTCTTATAAGACATATGCACTGCTGCACTTTTTTTAAAAAAGGTAGACTTAGATTAAAATTAAAGTAGGGCTTTATGACGAAAGACTGGTAATCTGAAACGATAAAATAAAATTCTGCTTTGGTTGTTGTATCTGTATGTAAACCAATATGATTGTATCGAATAGCCAACGGAATAGGTTAAGCTGTCACCACAATGAAGGATAAGTGATAAATTTGTAGTTCTGTTTCATTTCTTCATTCTGCACTACTTAACAATTATTGCTTTGAACTGAAAATGAAAATGACTGAAACTGAAAATAAAACTTTATTTTATAGCTCTATTGTGGAAAATTAAATGATAAATAAAGCTAATGTAGTCATTACACAATTCGCTTAACAATTTTATGAAATCCCTGATTACACAAATTCTCAGTTATATGATAAAATGAGGAATTACAAATTACTCATAGGGTTATAGGTCAAATGAATTAAATTTGTGAAGAGGAGGGGTGGTGGGGTAGTCTACATGACAGATAAGAAGACCCATTTACCCAATTATTAGATTTTCTATAATTATAATCTGTTCAGTTACAATGTTCTTAACCAACCACTCATGAAGAAATAATGTCTTAACGTTTGATAAAAGTCCCATTTTGTTTTACTATGGAATTCAAATCAATGCCGACTATCCCACGACGATGCAGTTCTAAGTTATGGAGGTACATTCAACGTTGCATCGAAGACGTTGATTAGATAACGTTGAAAGTTTATCGTGTACACAAAGACGTTGATCTATTATCTATCTGATTCACAATCAACTTACTACCAAATTTAACGGTGCGATTTGGTCGGTATGACACCACAACTTAAAATCGATGTTAGATATTGATACATAGACATATATATCATTTACTATGATATCCAAATTCTGTTCATACTGTGCAAAAAATACCTTTCTATGCACATTGAAAATCCATACAACAGTATTAGATGCAATGATTATAAATGTAAACATCTATGGTTCTAGCTACAGCACAGCCTTAAACCAAGCACAAATACAGAGAAACTCGATTGCTTAGCCCCAGCTTCCGTGTCAGGTTTTCCTTTATCATAACCTTCCGGCCATACTTCGTCCCCTTCTACTTCAAACACCATGGCGCTAGTGCAGCCATTCTTTGCGTTATCTGATGCATCCACTAATGTGCGAAACAACAGGTAACTGATGTGCTGTACAAAGATATAGGTATTGCTTTCTATCTGCACAGAGAGACTATGCTAAACAAAGCATAATTTTTCAACGAACTGAACATACACATGAACATAACAATTATATGATAGACGTGTTAGGTTTCAATGTACTGAAGAGGCTGGAGTAAAGGTTATATTTAATTGTAGCATTTTATAAATGTTTTCCAAGTTTCTCAAGTTTCTCAGTACCAGCTCGGCAAGTTCATATTTCTGAATGCAAGAGAATAATCAATTAATTTTTGATAATATTGCAAGAACACTGTTGATTATACGAGTAGATCTAAAATAAAAGAAACGTTGAGATGTTTCCCTGTAAAATGGAATTGAAGTCATTCGATTAACATTTATGTCTACTATTTTGCCATTATTTATATCTTTCAAAAAGTCAGTAGCCACAAAACTTATCATTTTAAAAATACTGTTGATTATGTATTGTAAAAGTAATTTACATTTTGTCTCAATTAGCAGATATTTGATTTATACTATTATAAAAATGTAAACATGCGTATATATTTTGCCTCATTTCTGTAAATAAATCAAGAAACAGAAAGACATCTACAATGCAGTTCCAGCCATCCATCGCTTTGTCCGTGTAACGAACAGTTCAGCTGTTGTGTTTATATGTACCTTTATCCTAGTTGCACATAGAAAAGTGGTTCTTGGCGGTTCTCTCCCATCATGAATGTGGCATCATTTCTTCTCTTAAACATTGCAGAGTGAAGTTGTGCGAAGAACCATACAAAAATGTATAAAATAGAGATCAAACTTGTTCGAACTTCCTTCCATTTCTTTAATTTAAGTTCTTTTACACATTATTGATCCAGCGATTTTAGTTTGATGTGGACTGTTTTATGCCTAATGAGACGGTTGTATCAGCGATTTTAATGATCCATCTAAAGCATGACAGATAATATACTACCTATTGTTCTATTAAATAATTTTTTCTCAATTTTAGTAGAGGTTTCTTCCATTAATTCGTATTATTTAATGTCATTTTGATTAAATAAGTTGCTAATAATTGCATAGTGGCGAAAAATTAGAACTGGTTACGAAGAAACACTGCTAAAATATCACGTAAGGGTCGATTGGTTTACAACATTTTAGGGTGATAATTTCGAAAAGAAAATTGTCATTTTGTATATAATGAATTTTATTGTAATTTTGTATATAATGAATTTGATATTTATAACTTTTTTTCTTCTGTTATATCTCCTTTCTAATCTTTTATTGCTCTATCCAAATCTGCTCCAATTGTTGTTTGCAAGTTCTCAACCTACTTTAATGCCGACAAATTTCATAAGAATGAAAGTCGAAGAATGCGTATTAACTTTTTCTTGCTAAAATCTTGACTAAATTCTGTAAATGCTGAATTATTGAACTAAGATTGTGTTTTATCAAATATGAAAATCATTACTCCTTTTCACTGTGAGTTAATATAATTTACTGTAAAATGCTAAGCCATCTGTAAGTGTGAAGTGGGATAGATATTTCCGATTCTATACATCTACAAAAGGCGTGTTGCTAGAAACCTCATTACTTCTGATATGCGGTAAAATAAATCCTAAAATTCAACTAAAGTTTTTATTGAATACTATTTTTGCATTTAAGATAAATTTTTGATAGCGAAATATAATTAAAGATATGAGTAAACGTTGATCACATTCATTTATAATTCAGTGTCAGGTATAGAATTTAGAAAATTTTGAAAAAAATATTAAAATTAGCTTTGATTCAATAAAAAGATTTAAATTACGTAATAAAACAAAATTTTGTTAGAGTGGCAATAAGTGTGAGATAGGTATTGAAATATTTCATTACATATTTGATATCAATTTAAAATATTTATGTTAGTCTTTTCTTCCCATGGTATAGTTATACATATCAGTTAACCTATATACCAGTTTAAAATTGTTATAAAACAATGAGCAAAACTTTTTGCTAGTAAAATTGTCCAAGTCAAGGATTATCACATATATATATATATATATTACAGCGGATCTGTCAAATCAGCGACTTTACAAAGCCGCTGAAATTTTCAGCGGCATTGTAAAGTCGCTGGCTCACTTAGCGGCTTTGTAAAGCCGCTGAAATTTTCAGCGGCTTTGCAAAGCCGCTGGTTTTAGATCTCGAAAATTTGACAATTCCGCTGAAATGATAAAGCAGAAAGGGCATGGGAATATGTCTATGAAATGGCTATTTACCCACCATTTTTTGGTTGTTTCACCATGATTAATAATAAATGAAAGTAGGAAAGAGATGACACATACTAATACATGTCATTCATGCACCATTTTATGGTTATTTCGACAAGATTAGAAACTGTAATTGTATTAAATTGTTCATTCTTTTTAAGGGACAGTACATATAATTTAAAGTCAATTACAGCCAGTGATGTCTTTATTTCGCAACCATGGGATATCAGCGAAATCATAATTGCAATTTTACCATAATACAGATTGCACTTATGTTTTAAGCAAACTGAATAGCCTGACATGAAACAACTATTTGATCTTTTGTATAAATCGTATAAATCGACGATTACATTTTCAGATTTATCACGAAAAACGACAATTGCAATCTTGTTGTTCCAGTAAGTTTGCGAAGAAACTCATCACAAAGAATGGTTCTGTTCTTTTGTCGGCTTCTAGACGTTTCGGCCCAAAACCATTTCGGCCCATAGACGTTTCGGCCTAGTCCGAAATGGCAGACCTTTTCGGCCAAAGACGTTTCGGCCCACATTTGAACTGCAAGACATTTCGGCCCACTTTTTTCCCCAAGACTTTTCGGCTCAGTTTGAAAAGACATTTCGGCCCAAGTCATTTCGGCCCACTAAAAAGGTTATTACTTAGAAAGGGTTGAAGATTGAGGCTCATGTATTCATAAGTTATTTCAAAACAGCTGTGATATTTTATTCTTCTAACCAACTGCAGCGGCTGATGTCTGACAACAGTTATTTGCTAATCATCTCTGGTGTGTGTTGGATTATTTTCTATTGCAATTCCATGCGCATTTCATATACCTACGCTGGTATTTGATGGGTTACAGTAAGTGAACTGACGGTAAATCAGCTCATAATCCTCTGCACTTAATCTGCAGAGGATTATGAGCTGATTTACCGACTTCATACGGCGTGTGATGATATTTTTTGGTTGATTGCAATTCGTAAATTCAAATCCACACACAATTAATTAGATGACTCTCGACTTGATGTGCCGGTTAAGTTTATGGGCTGCGTTCAATAATAAATGTTAAAAAGAAAGTCCTTTAGTTGTACTTTTAAAACAGGCATCTAATTCTATAATTCCAGCCACAATAAGAGAAATATTCCCTATGCTCTTTCTACTTTATCGTTTCAGCGGAATTGTCAAATTTTCGAGCTCAAAAACCAGCGGCTTTGCAAAGCCGCTGAAAATTCCAGCGGTTTTACAAAGCCGCTAAGTAAACCAGCGACTTTACAATGCCGCTGAAAATTTCAGCGGCTTTGTAAAGTCGCTGATTTGACAGATCCGCTGTAACACACATATATATATATATATATATATATATATATATATATATATATATATATATATATATATATATATTTATATATATATATATGATAACTATGTGTGTGTGTGTCTATTTGTATGTGTTACAGTGAATCTGTCAAATCAGCGACTTCACCATGACATTGGAAATTCTATTCACATTGTAAGATCACTTGCGCACTCGGCAACTTTGCAAAGTGACTAAGGATTTATTGACTTCATGAAGTCACTGATTTTAAGCCTCTAAAATATTGCAATTGACTGACATGAGTTTGACTTTATTTTTGCGTTAGTCACTGTTTAGCGTGTGTATAATTACACACCACAATCATTAGAATTAATTCAAAATCGCACTTATTCCGTTCATGTCAATAATTTAAACTCGGCTCTTGGCTGTGATCTCATTGTCGGGAATTGCAGTTGTCCGTATTGCTTTTGCTTGATGTCCTTGCTGTTCTGAAATTTAATGCAAGCTCATTTAAAGCTCTGAACTACCCTAGTATTAAGTTGGTCTTGCAATGATCGATATTACTTTTTCATTCACGTTTGGATATTACCTTATAGACTGTTGTTCAATGGAGTACTCTAGGTTGAGATGCCGTTAGTTTTTTTCGTTAAGAAATATATTCCGGTCTGGGGTGGGATTATTGAGTTGGAGTATGTCATTTAGCCAAGATTTCATATTCATCATACTTCAATTTCTATTCAACTCAATTACGTACACTGAAAACGAGAGACGACTCACTGCTTAATTATTTAAAAGTATATTGCATGTCCTGATTAAGCGAAAATGAACCAAATGAGGATTATTAAGTATTTTAAGTGAAATTATTAAATCCATACAAAAAATGTTTATAGTTGTAATTTATTTCAAGCTTAAATTCACTATGACAGCAGTACACAGCATCTCATTGATCCTACATTGATTACAGAGTAATAAATGTATTGACTACAGATGAATAAGTATTGCTTAACCAGATCAATAACATCACAAGCCTGAGAAACCCCATTTGAAATGGTTTGATTACAGACACCGACGAAAGAAATAGTAATTGCAATATCACAACAGCTCCCAGCACCCAATTTCAGCAATAATCTTTACAAGTGTAATTCCAGTAATACGGGGACCATTTTTGCTAAAGAAAACAGTATTAGGGAGACCAAAAATTTAAGGAGACCAAAAGTATGTCTCCTTAATTCTTAGCGTGTTTAAACGTTATGAAACTACATAGTAAACAAAAAAAAACACGAATGATTTTATAACATAGTGAATATAATATATTCTGTTTTAAAATTAAATTTGTGTGTTACCACTCGATAACAAGCTAAAAACATATATTATTTTTTCCAAATAGTCTCCCTAAGTGTTATATATAAGGCATAGTCTCCCTATATATATATATATATATATATATATATATATATATATATATATATATATATATATATATATATATATATATATATATATATATATTCTTTGAAAACTTAGTTTTCAATGAAATTCACTGCTGTAGCTAGGACTTTTTACATTTTAATTTCCAAGTGAAGGCTTAGGACGTACAAACAGCACAGGAAAGCTCATAGCCGTTGACATAAGGAGGACATTTCAGTGAGCCGCAAATTGCTTCGACTACATAGAACAGGCCACCATTTTCATTTTCGCTTATTCCAGATGTAAATTCTTGTTCGGCGTCCGAACACACAAACGTGCTCCCTTTATGAGAACTGTGCTGTGAAACAAGAAGGCCATAGTACTCTCTCGTCCATTCAACAGGGAAGGTTTTCTTGGCAGGAATCATCACTTGGCGAGATCTCCCAGAAACACTGCATAAAGCACAGGGAGTATCGTTTTCATTCATGGTAGATGACCACAGTGGTGAGTTGTCCTCGTACTCAACCCCATAGATATAGCTAACAGATTGGGCTCCAGCAGTTACTCCCTCCGGCCACTCGATATCTTCTGGTAAGCACTGATAATCCACACCACCACCATGAGTATAAAAAGCTTTCCCAGCATAACCTTCAGAAAAGTAACGTAAAATGTTTCCATCATTCATGAGATTTTAGTTCTCTTTGTGACGGGGACTGTTTCACATAGAATTTCTAGGCGTGTATTTTTGGAGAGTAATTTTTGTTGTATATTCAGTGTTTCTGTCTAAATCTGTCAAAATGTATCGAGAAGGGCAGAATATTGCTTCCGCAAAGTATCATTTGTTAAATATATTCTTTGTCTTCTTTATCGGATGTCATTGCAATTTCAAAAAGTTTTTGGCATCCCTTTTAAAAAAAAGAATGAATAACACAAAACAGTGAAATTATAGAAAAGAATACTGCTAACTGCCTTGAATAAGTATCTTAAAGCAGGTATTTTAATTAATTATGACGTTTACCACATATGTACTTATGCCTGTGAAGATGCAAAACTGACGAGTGGAAGGTTGGGACAGCTGTCTGGTTATTATATATGGACTCATAATTCTGAAGAAAACGTGGTCTCTATAGCACCGTCACCATATCGTGCAATTGCCTTAACCAATATCTGGTGTATACTTGACTCATAATTTGAAGAAAACGTCTCTATATGACTGTCACCATATCACGCTTTTCTGGAGACTGCCTTGATCAATAGCAACAATCAATAAATCAATATATTTTCAATCTCAGAAGTTCTACCAATGGTGTTTATTTCTATTGATTCAAGTATATTTGCGGCCACTCTAATAAGACATATGCACTGCTGCAATTTTCTAAAAAAAGGTAGACTTGGATGAAAAGTAAAGTAAGGCTTTATGGTGTGGAGACGTTAAATGCTTTCCATCGTAGTGGTATGCTAGAGTGAAAGAGTAACTGCAATCTAAATAATGTAAATTCCTAATTTGGAAGAGTTTAATAGGATTCTGGTGACTTGATGAATTCTTCTGTATATTTTGCAATTTGAGGATTTATATCCGAGAAACAAAACGACCATAAATCAAATGCTAACCAAATCACCACATTCTTAACAGTCTTGATCCTTTATAGATTTTGAGGTCTGACGAACTGTCTGATATATCTGGCGAACACACTTTTCAGTCACCTAGAAAAGTGACCGAGGCTTATAAATAAATCAGGTTTACATAATAAAAAAAGTACGATTGATTGCACTTTTTTCCGAACAGTTTGCTTTATAAATAAGTTTTTCTCATATTTTTTTATGCTATTTGGTACATTGGAAGTGCATATAACTTCCAAATAACTGCTTGATATTTTATTTCTTTGATAAATATTAAAAATATTAAAATATTTGCAAAAGAATAAAAAGATGAAATAATAGTTTACCAAAATAGACAAGTTGCGCTGTATCAGGGCATTCCGTTCTTCCCCAGCGTATATATGTAGTCCCAACTGAGTTGGAATCCCCGTTACCGATGGAGTCGCACTAGATGTTGTCGAGGTCACGGCGGTGCGTAATAACTCAGCATGAAGTTCAAGCTGAGACTGCTGATTGCGAATGACTGCTTCTAACATTGTTACCCTTGATTCCAGATCTCTTGGGGCACATACCTCTGTGTTGCTTTGCTTTGGTACATGAAACGTGTATGAACATCTGTCAATGCTGGCGGTTGTTTGCTGACCCCAGCAACAAATTACAAAATTGATTAGAATAACTAGCATTCTTGCAGTCATTTTACTGTATATTCCAGTTTTCTACTTTTTGAAACGAGATTGGTTAAATTAAAAGCTACAAAAATATAATCAATCCCTCATAAAAGCCTTGATGCTTGAGCGTGTTAATTTGGCAAATTGTAATAGTAGATATAAACTTTAAAGTCACTGAAATATTTCTTCATACAAAGACACTGTGAAATACTTTTTCAGATATATGAGCATTATATTACAGAAATAAAAAATGTGATTAAATATCCCGTTCTGTCAGTGTTTATCAGTGCCTGTTACCACCAAATAAATATAGGCTCTATATTTGTGAGCCTATCATATCATATCATTCAAGCATAATGGCATAAGTTCTAAACAGAGGCGACGGCTTTGTGGACCACTTGAAGTAAACCATGCCTTATATTAAGAGCAACATTGTGACGCTGCTGTGGATTTAACATTGGCATAATAAATAATTAGCACTGTATTTTACTTGAATGAAAAGCGAAATAAAGCTGCGTTACATTGCAGTAGGATCAACAAAGGGCGTGTCATATATACTCTCTTCCAGTTAGGAGAATTAGTCAAGCAAAAGATATCAATGACAATTGTGTTATACAAATAATAGAAGCGCTTTTCTTTGATAACGCGTATGATGTGTATTGAAAGTCCTCTTTGGATTTATATTTACTAGTTGAGTTCTACTCTGATTTTTAATTGCGTCTTCATTGGTATATGATAACGCGTATGATGTGTAATGAAAATCTATTGTCTTTGAATTTATATTTACTTGTTGAGTTTTACTCCGGTTTTTAATTGGCCTATTCATTGGTATATAAACAGGCATTTTCAAATGGCAGATTATATAGATACTGAAGGATGATCGGCTTAAGCGCATGGTTAGAGACAGAAGAATCGAGTATGATTTAGCTAATTGTAATTTCCTATTTTACTAATTCATTTCAGTGTAATTTGAAGTTATGTAAAAGACATTTAAGAGCCTAGTGATTTCTGAATATAAATAAAAGAGGTCAAAACCGTGTTTCTTGCCTTTTACCACTGGTCTTACGCATCACACTATGATATACTTCATCATGGGCCCATACAGGTCATGAGCCCATGCATACTCGGAACCCCGCAATTAAAACCACCCCGGAGTTAAGACCACTTACGGCCAGTCCCACAAGTGGTCTTAATTTCGGGGTTCTGGTGTAGTTGTGTTCTTATATTTTAAGGTCACATCAAGAAAATATAAACTATTGTGAGACCATGACTGGTAGCGAAGCCATTTGTCATGCTTGACCTCATCATGTGGAAATTTATTTCATACCCAGAGTTTTAGTTGTTTTCTTGCGGAGACAATTGTTCTGGATTGTAGAGAAAATATTTGAGCCAATCCTGGTTGTCGTTACTGGATTAAATATATATATTGTATCGTGGGACTTTTATGTCGTTAATTTCTATTTTGTATGATTAGCATGTTTATGGACACAGAAAATTTACACTCACAGTTAAAAAGTTATTCACATGCCTCGATTGTTCGGTAGGTTTTCAGTGTTGAAACTACATTTTATTTCACTGTATTTTATAGTATCTCTTCCTAAAACTTAGAAGACCTTTTTTAAAGGTTAGAGTATCTCACAAGAGAGACTCAGTACCATACCATGTTAACTATGCGCCTTGGTGATACTGCAGTGCTTTTGTGGTACTGCGAAAGAAATGAAGTTATTAAATTTTATTTTAATATGAGTGGTTATCTTGCATATTGCGAAAGAATCACCCTTCAAACAGTCATTCTTGTCCCACCCTAAAGGGTATTTAAGTATTACGTAACAAAAGAGCAAACGCGGGCCCGCGGAAAACAGTTCAGTTTTCACGCAAATATATATATATATATACATATATATATATATATATATATATATATATATATATATATATATATATATATATATATATATATATATATATATATATATATAGAGAGAGAGAGAGAGAGAGAGAGAGCCTTTATGCGGTCATACACCTTTCCCGCCCTAAAAAGGGAATTAAGTATTAAGTGACAAAATAGCGAACGTGTGCATGCTTACAGTTCAAATTTTCACTCAAAATTGCTTTTTAATCAGCCGTATAAAGTAAATACCGTTACAAGTAGAGAAGAGGGTGATTATAGTGTTAGATGTGATCCAGATGAAGTTGTATTTTAGTTTAGGTCTTTCATTCAATAATCCTCGTTTCCCACACAAATGGAGATACTTTCGGAGCTGCACCTAGCTTCCAATTTCAGTTTGTCTAGCATTCATTTTATGACTATAATGATGTGCGGTGTGGCATGAAATGACGTTTTTACATTTATTTTCAAGTTTTAGCTACCAAAAAGTATTTCAAGATAATTATTTCAATTTTATAATTAAATAAAATTAAATACTAGATAAATAATAAATAAATAATACTGGTATTTAAACTTGGGAAAGAATGTGAAAACGGCATTCAATATGTTTAAAACCTACTAAATAGCACCAACAGTTTTCTTTTTAGTGTAGCCATTCAATGCCCCCGTAAAGATTCCGAGATTAACCCAACATTGATTTGAGGTTGCCATATCTACCCAACAAATAGTAACAAATTGTTATTGTGTCTATCAATGTCTATCCAACGTCTTTCACGTCACATCGTTGTTTGCATGTTGTTTAGAATTGTTTGACCTTGTTTTATGTGGTGGCAAAGAAAACCTCATGTTTCTCACGTTCAATCAGTATCTTTGGTGAAGCGTAGACAATACGCACAGAAATCGACTTTATATGGGCGTCGTTTAACCACTGACTATGTAGCATCGACAGAATACTGTCGTTTCGACTTCCATAATCAGCCAACCCTAACCTTAACATGGAATTCACATTTGCTGGGTCAGATAATGACTGCATCGTTAAGAAATTCATGTTTTCTTTCATATTTAAACCGCTATTTCAGTCCTGAGATGTAAAGGTGTCGTCTTTCTTAAATTATGTTATTTCTGAGGGTGATTGGTTACGATAGAGAAATTAGTTTTCTATGGGCATGGACATAGCAAAGTTCTGTGCGTAATATTCTATATTCATTTTCATTTTTGAAACGATGTTTCTACAGGCTGCAACGTAAAAGAGCCGTTTCAGCTTAATGCCTGGCTTTACAATTATGTCATTTTAAAAGTAGTTGGTAAAAAGAGATAAATGACCTTTCTACGCACATTGAAAATCCATGCAACAACATTAGATGCAATGATTTTAAATCTAAAGTCTTTTAATATTTCCACAAACATCTACAGTGCCCACCACAGGGAAACTTGTTCGCTTAGCACCAGTCCCCGTGGCAAGCTTTCCCTTATCATAAACTTCCATACTCTGTCCGCTTTCTGCCAACACAAACATCATGTCGTTAGTTCACCCATCCTTTGCGTTATTTGTTGCATCCACACGTGTGCGAAACAGCAGGCCATTGGTGTGCTTTACAGACTTGGGCGTTACTTTCTATCTGAGACTGCACGGAGAGACTGCAGTAAATATGGCACCGCTTTTCACTGAACTGATTATATACAAACACATTAATATTTATGGGATAGACGAGTTAGATTTTCAGTATTTCAGTATTGAACGTTCTGAATATGCTGGAACAAAGATATATGTTAAATTGTAACATTTCAGAACGTTGTCAAAACGCCGAAATCTCTCAATGAAATCTTGGCGTAGTTCATATTTCTGAACATAACAGTAGGTCTAAAATAAATGAAATATTAAGATTTTTCTGCAAAATGTGATTGAAGTCATTCGAGAAACATTTATGTTTACTATATTGAAACTAATCTTCTTTCACAGAGTTAGTTGCCAAAAAAGCGAATCATTAAAGAAATACTGTTGATTATGTATTGTAAAAGTAATGTACGTTTTTTCTCAATGCGCAGATATTTCAGTTATAACATTGTAAATACAAATGTGTAAATATATACATTTATTTTGCCTCATTTTGCCTCCATCCGTCGTTTTGCTTGTGCAGCGAAAAGTGAAGTTTTCTTTATATATACTTTCATCCTGGCTTTACATACAGAAGTTGCTCTTGGCAGATCTCTGTTATCAGAGATGTGGCATCATTTTTCCTCTTAAACATTGCAGAGTCAAGCTGTGCGAAGTACGATCCAACTATGCAAAAAATCGAAATCCAACTTATAAAATAAGTTCTTTTTCGTCAATTTCCGTAGTTACTCTGACTTCGGGCTATTTTCTGCAATTTACTTTCTTTTAGACCTTATCAACTCTGTAATTTAAGTTTGATTCGGACCGTTTTATGCCTAATTAGATGTTGTTGTCAGCGTTTTTTATTATCTAATAAATTTTGTCAATATCTATGTAGTGAAGAAGGTAGAATCGGTCACGAAGAACAGTTGTTAGGAACATCTCGTACGGGTATTTTAGCTTATAAGATTCTAAGATAATGATTCCGAAAATTGTCATTCTTGTATGTAGTGATTTGTAATTTTTTCCCTTTTCTTTATAATGTCTCCTTTCTATTATTTTATCGTTCTATCCAGCTATAGCCCAATTGCTGTGTGCTACTTATCAACCCATTTTGATTCCGTCATAATAGAACACGAATACTAATTTTGTTGCTCTGCTTTTGCTCTAGCTTTAAAGGTACTGAAAGAACAACAATTGGCACAATTATCAACTATGCGCAACATCACTTGATAACAATAACATCGATGTTTAGGCAACTGTTCAGTGGGAAGGAACACGTTACATCAGCCTTCCTCGTTCAAGTCGAAGCTGGCATACTTTGATTGTCACATGTGAGCTTGTACTGTTTGATATACTTAGTCTTTGTTTGGTGAATTAGAACATACACAGGGTAAACTTGACAACGCAACAGGAGATTTCAGCTGTCCTTAAGTATGTCAGTGATAGTGGTAATGCAGTACTGCATGCTGAAAAAGATAATAATCGCCTTCAAGTGAGATCTGTAGCAAACAAAATGGCGTGTTTTGTACTTAGTCACACCTGCACTGGCTATGGTTGCAAGCAAGGCCGCAACCAACATTTCAGGTTATAATTGATTGATTTTAAGGCATATCAGTATTTAGATCAAGAGTGCCTTAAATCAGTTATGTCTAATTACAGCCAGTATGTATCTTTGCTTCTAGAATGAATGGTAGTAATATATATCATTTAAATACTTTGACAGAATACAAATTTCTTAAGCATAAAAGTCGATCAATGTGCAATAACTTTCATTAGTTAAAATTTGTCTACAATTATAGATTTTAGCTATGGTCCTGTTTTACTAAATATAAAAATTACTACTCCCTTTTTTCTGTCAATTCTATATTTGTTAAGGGAACTAATATTTTGTAATTAATTCAGTTCACAGTACAATACGAAACCCACTGTAACTGTGAATTGTCAGTATTTCAGCTTCCATAAAGCCGTGTCGCTAAAAACCTTAGTACTTTTGAAATGCAGTAAAATAAAGGTAAAAAATAAAATATTTTTTTAAAGAATGAATTTTCCACCTATGATTAACTTTTGATAAAGATAATTTGCTAATTAAAGATATAAGTAAAGTTGATCACATTCACTTACATTTCACTGTCACTGACTTTATTTTCTCAAGAAATAATTTCTAAAATTTATCTTTGATGTCAATAAAAAAATTAAATTCGTAAGGTTCATTGAGAATTTTCCATTTAATAAATGACTTTGGTAGTTATTTTATTTATCTCTTTGTATCAGACTGCTCGGTTCATATACTATATATTATTACATAATTGTATCAGGATCTACATATTCTGGTCATGAAATATACATATACAACATGAATAGCTAGGTAATAATCTGCAGGTAATATATTACATACAGAAGCACCAAATGGATTTAAATAAAGTTAACTCGTAGCTATTCTGTATATCATATCGTACCATTGCATAGATAGCTTTGAATTCAACATTAAATCACTACACATAATGGTTTCTATTATTTCATTCTTTGATTTATATATGCGTTTCACAGTGGTGTTTATGTATAATCGTATAACCACATTTGCAACGTTAATATTTCTATCTAGCATTTCTTTGCTAATACTACATATATAATTTGGTGAAAAAAATTACGAAAAATGTTGTTATATGCGACTTTAAACCTTTTTAGTGTACTTTGATTATAATTGCACCATATATGTGCACAGTAGAAATTTGAAATAATTTTTTTGAGCAGAACAAATTTTACATTATCTGAACAATGTTTGAATGTATTAATCAGCTTATTACCTCTTGCATAAATGCTTCTCATTTGTCTTTGTCTATCGCCATGATCATGCAAAAACTCATCAGCCTATGGCCTAGATATTTATAACTGTCACAAAATTTTAAGGTTTTACTGTTTAGTTTAAAGAGATGATGCTTTAGTTTTTTATCCTTTTCCGTATTGAATAGCCATACACAAGGTTTTAATTTTATTGAATTTTATGTCTAATTTAAGACCAGATTTATTACATATATCAAGGAGTTTTTGTAAACCTTTATGTGATGGACTAAGCAATATGAGATCATCAGCGTAGCATAAATGATTATGATAAGCTTTCTTATAGCACAACCGATTTTTGTTTTGTTCGGTTCATTACTGATTACACCCACATGCACGTTAAATGAAATTAGAGATAGTACACCCCCTTTTTGACATCGAACCATTTTATAAATTTTGCACCCCATCTAATTCTAACTCTTTGATTTCTATACCAGTACATTACAGTGTATTCTGCTACTATTCCACATTTTGGTTTTCTATGATGACGCCACTCTTGAAATTCATCTCGAGCAACATTGTGTGCCCCGCAAACATACTCGTTCCAGCCGGTTATCGCCTTGCTGTTACAGTTACCCTTTTGGGGGAGAAGATTTCATTGCTTGCACTTATAACTTATAACTTATAAGTTTGTATTTTCAGTTACAAAGTTTCGATTGAATTTTTACACTCCATCGAATTACAATTCTAGTCCAAACAGTGTAGGAATTGTTTCTCTATGTTCACATCCTTCAATAGAGTTCTAGTTTCATGTTTGTATTTTTGCAAATCATTCGTTGTCACTTTTGTCCCGTTAACATGGACCCTGTTACTTTTGTTAACTTTTTCTGTAGAAGGTAATTGTTTTATATCCAGTTTTATAACCATTGGCTTATGATAGATGAGGAAATAAAATCGTACATTATATTAACATCTTTGATGCATTTGTTAGCGGCCTGTGAATACAAAGACAGAGCTCCATGCATAACTAATGTAAGTAAAGGAGTTAATTGGCAGACTCTTGTAGTCTGTTAACACATAGTTTCCTTCTGACACAAACTTAATAAGATTCTCACCGAAAAGAGATGCTTTATCATCTTGATCTCTTGACAAGTTAGCATTGAAATCGCCAACAATTATGACATTTGACACATTTATTCTTTGTATAATTGCTTCAATTTTGCGGAGGCAATCCATAAATTGATCATAATTTTCATGGCTTTGGAAAGGTAACTAAACATTCAAAATAAAAAGATTGACGTCATCATTGAATAAAGTCAAACCTTGCACCCAGTCCTCACCATAGTCTACACACTTTGCATTTATTTTATGCTTATTTCAAAGAATTCCGAGCCCCCTAATTTTCTACCAAGGGTTACACCCGTTTCGTGATCAATTTTAGCAATTCCAACACCTAGAAAATCATCAAATGAATTATTAAGAATATTTGATTCCGATTTATCAAGCCATGTCTCTTGTAGACATAAAATATCTATATTTTTTCGACAAATCTTTCAATTCTAGAATAGAACTTTTAAAACCATTACAGTTTAAACTTAGTAAATTAATATGCTTGCCTAGTTTTATATTGCAATTTCGAACATTATTGAGTTTTTGCTTATTGAATTTTGATTATTCGACTGATTTCCTCTTCGTGGAGGAAAAATTTTTGAATGAGAATACCGTGCGGCCAGTTGTCTGTGTTCAGAATTTCATACAAGTCTTCGCTGACAATATTGACTCGGAATGAGTTGTAGGTAGGATATTTCGTTTGCAACTTATGACATTCAACATTGGCATTTGGCTCAATGGATCTCACGTGATAGCTGATGTCATCTGTCGTAGAAGAGAGCGATACACGGGAGATGAAGATACTCCATGGCCTCTTCTTGACAACAGTTATATTGGAGCTTCCACTCTTTCTTCTTCGTTTGACCAGAGTGAACCTAACATCTGAATAATTTCGTTTCTCAGTTACTTTGGAGTCCCTGCTATCCTTGGAATGAAACACATAGGCCTGCGATTAATTCCCTGGGAATTTGGTCTTCTTGTTTCGGCATTAGATCTTTCATTGAGTAAGGCTCCCTTGTAGCTGGCACGTTGTTGTGTTTGAATAATTTCAGTGTCATTCTGTGGTGCAACAGCAAAGTCGGACTTGTATTTGTCCGTAAAAATCGTGTTTTGTATAATACCAATTTGTTCCTTGAGTAAGTCTATTTCCTTTCTCGATTCCATTTGGATTTCCTCCTTAAAATCACTTAGTTTATGCAAGATTTCACTAGCATAGTTGTTTTCTTTCTTGGCTTTGTCATTTTTCAACTCTCTAATTTCCGCATTTAGTTGTGAGACATCAATATGAGTAAGGTCGATAGAGAGAAGATTTTGTAGATCACGGGCAACGAAAATAGGAACTTCTTCAATAGGCCACTTGGTGAGGAGGTCCACCATATCTTCCACATTTTTCTCCTTTTATCATTGCCTTGCCTTTTTTCATTCTAACACAAGTGTGGTTTTGGCATATGTCATACAACAATTGTTTCGCAGACTCAATTTCTATGTCATTGTAAAAATCCTCAACAAATTTCGCAACTGTGGCATGAGGTCACATTTATTAGTGATGTATGTCAGTACTTCATTGATGATAGGCCCGGTATTGGTTTGAATCATTTGGTTTTCCTTAGATTGAATTTTAGGCAAAGAAACCTCATAACATCCGCCAGCTACATCAAGTTTATCACGCTCTACAACTTGACTTTCAACATTTGTGTCTTGATCTTCATCTTTCGACTCGTCAATCGTCAGTATTGCTGATTTCAATGGTCGGATTTTTCTTATTACAGACACAACATGTTTGAAAGCGAGAGTTTACAGTTGACCTTTGAGATCTGGGTCGGCTCAGAGCAGTAGCGATGTGATATGTATCATCACCTTTACCCATATCTGATGATTTACCCCCTTATCTAATGTCAAGTGACCGCTTCCTCTTGTAAATCAGTTGTTTTTGGGATCAAACTCAGTGAAGAATATACTCAGAAGAAAAGTAAACAATGAACGATAATGAGGAAATTTTCCCCTTGGTAACTGTCTTCCAGATTTTTTTACATAATAACACACTGTTTTTTTATCAATTTCTATCTAAAAATATATCAATAAAAAAATTTTAATTGCTTTATAATCCTTTGGTCTTTTTAACCAGACGCCGAATTATATATGGTGATTTTTTCATTTTGATACCCAATTATTATATTCATCTACAAAAATAGCTGTGAAGTGACTGCTATAAAGAACTTGATCTATAAAATCAATTAAGATATATATATATTGTTGGTTTGCCAATTTGTGAAATAAAATGTAAGATTTTTAGGTAATTTCGTGAAATAACCTAACTTTTAGGTTATTTCGTGAAACAGCAAAAGATTTCAGGCATTACGCGAATTTACACAACACGGCTTCCAATTTCGTGAAACATTGACTCCAACATTGACTGTAACATATATATATATATATATATATATATATATATATATATATATATATATATATATATATATATATATATATATATATATATATATATATATATATAAATATATATATATATATATATATATATAGATATATAGCCTAATGCTTGAGGAGAATTCACGTGCTGATTTATAAGGTTTAGAGAGACTGAAAAAATTCGGAGACCAGAACCGGGTCTCCTTATTTATAAGGCCTCTAGAAAACTCAGAAGTAGCCAATTCTTCTTACATTTTTAAGACGGACACTAAACTTAAGCATAATGTGTATAAGACGTGACCAAAATGAAAAATTATGACTGAAAGACAAATTCGAAAAGTCGCCCTAAAGTCTACCCCTTGTATATTTCACAATCATATCAAATACCACTCAGGGAGACCATTTGTAATTGTCATTTTTGAACGAAATCGGCTGAATATGGGCAAACTAAAACTTTCCTCATATTTAAGGAAGTCTACTCTATTATATGGCAAAGTTTCATGAAGAATAGACAACAAAAGTCCTTTTTTAATTCTTGGCCGTAAATTCAACCTTCCTGAAAAATAACACGTGCTTCGATTTGATTTGTCGAAAATCAAAACAAAAACAATTTGAAGGCGCATGCGCGAAAGATCTCTCGAGACGTCATTTTTATTTTATTTTATTGCATGTTTTAGTAAGTATAAGTTATACCATTAAGAACAAGTTGTAGTGACAATCAATGTCAATAGTGGTCCACTTGACTTGAATAAACTCTGGATATGTGGTATATTAGGAAATATATTGGATGTTGCATTTTCTAGAAAGTGGATACGACGTGACAGCAAATAAGCCAATTCGCACCTTCGGGTCGTTTTTTTGTATCATTTCCTTATCTCCTTATCTCAACTGAATGAAGTCGAAACGCAAAAACTTTTCGGCAAAAGTCAAAGTGCGAATTGGCTTACTGGTTGATCAACATCATTTCCTCATCATAATCAGGAAGTATCTATGTTCTAACTCTACTGGCTTAGCACTTTGAGCGTTTCGAATAAAATTTGAAATTTGAATTTCGACTGCGAGGTAATCGGGCAAAAAATGAAAGAAATGATACAGTAACTTAGGTTAAATCCGCGTCTGCCTGTAGTGTCGCCACCTCCCGAAAACAACAATTATCCCGAAAATAATATTTTTTGCCGAACCTCCCGACACCTGCTACTTGTCCTAGAATGCAAAATCTTGAGCTGCTATAAGTAAACTGTTAGTACACACATATAAAGTCGGGTTTGTTGTCATAAGTAATCCTTATAAGCCAATTCGCACTTTCGGGTATTTTCGGTTAAGGTGTTGTTTTGACTGCAATTTTTGGGATAAATTATAAAAAAAATGATAAGGGAAAACATCAAAATTCTAATTTTCTTTCAACATGCACACTTTCAAATTTACAAAGCCATCACATGATCTTTTAAAAAACATTTTACACATTTTTCAGCCCCTTTAATAACCAATGTGAGAATATATTTCTGGCAAAATGGAATTTTGTTGATTTTTGCCGTTTTTATCTATCATTTCTTTATATCCTTATCCCAACTGAATTCAGCCGAAACGCAGAAGTCAAAGTGCGAATTGGCTTATAGCTCTTAGCAGTCATTTTGAAAAGCGAGTTTGCACTTAAAATTTGCATTTCGGGAGGATAAAATAAAGTGGCGAGTTACAGCTCGAAAATCCTGCCCGAAAAAAATATATCGACCTTGTATTTTCGCAAATCACGACATTTTACTTCGCGCAGAACAGAAAATATGTGTAAAATCCTGTATTTGCCACATACAAAAGCATTACCGGCTCGCGTCCAAAACGCAACAGCTATTGCGAAAAAAACCATTGAAAATTGGCAGACGGTCCTAGGTTACTGGTAGAAAAATATAGAAGAAAAATAAAAAAACATACAAGAAACTGAACTTGAAACTATTTGTTAAAATCTTTAATAATTTTTTAAAATAGCATACGGCTTGTTAACAACATTTATTTTTACAGGATTATTTTATTCAAAACGCAGAATTTTTGCGCATTTTAATGGGAACGCCTAAGTGTGATTTGGCTTATTTTGATGTAGAATTTCGACTTTTTCAGACATTGAGTTGTCATGCTAGTGAAAAACCTGTCACCGCATGTACCTAGCTCCAAGTCAGCTCTTCATTTTTTGGCATATATTTTGAGATAAATCTGTGATATCTTATATATTGTGAGATATATCTCTTTGATATCTGTTGGGAAAAGTGATTTAATTAGTGTCTCCGTGTCACTCCCTACCTTTCCCCTCCTTTGTCCTCCTCTTTCCCCCCTCCCCCCTCAGGAACACACGAAAACAGTTGAATGTGACCAGAGTGGTTTTTTGCTGAGGTTTATGTGCGCTGTTTTAAAGCAGACCGCAAAGCTGGCAGTGACCTATTTAGCAATATAGTGTAAACACGGCCCTGGGCTGATAATCGATCAATGTGTGAGAAGCATGAGCATTGCAAAGTGAAGGCCTGTTGTTTAAAAAAAATCGATTCGAGAAGCCTGTGGCTTTCAGTGACGGTTATTAAATGAGAGCTGCGTTTCCCTTCAGTCAGTGTGTTTAGGTGTCGATTCACAGCAAAGGTGTATCCCAGTGTAGGGTAGATATGTTAGGTCGCCTTGTTTTATAAAAAAAACAAGACAGTTGCTTTGGTGGTGCGTTAGGTGTTGCTTAGTCCGGTAAATTGTTTTTTTTTTTGCATTAAACTAAAGCGGCAAGTGGCCGTATCCCCTTCTATAAAAAACATTCAGAGGTTACTGCCTGTTGATCAAATTTAATTAAATGTTGACCTGAGGGTCAGTGTTAATCCCCCCTCGTTATTGTTATTTTTTAATGTAAGCTAGAATTATTTCAGTTATTTAAATGAATTGGGTGAAGCAATGGGCTGATATACAAGAGGCGTTGCCAAGTAAAATCAATTCGTGAAACCTGTGGTTTTAAGGGACGGCCGATTGGAAGCTGCGTCTTTCCTCAGTCAATGTGTAAAGCTGTGTTCATGCAGTGCTGGATTGATTCCAGTAACTAAAAAAGGAAAAAAAAATCAAAAGTTACCGCCTGTTGATCAAAGGTAACTAGATTTTGACCGTAAAGTCAGTCGTAAACTCCACCCCCCCGCGTTATGGTTGTTTTGTTTTTGAGTGAGCTAGTGATTTCAGTAAATACATAGTGAAATATACGCTGAAGTGCGGGCTTATTATTTTTTCTTTGGTTTCTGTGAAGTGTGGAAGTGAAGTGAAATGGAAACAGTAGCAGGTTGTTTTACGGTAAAGTGTACTTGAGCGAGTAGTTTCACGATAACGGTGCCACCGAAATAAATGTGTGCTTTTTCTTAGCTTACCATTGTTAGCATTTAAAAGTAAGATCAATACGAGAGTTTAAATCATTATTAATCATAATTAATAACCAGGTGCATTGAAAAGGTATAAAGTGGAGGAACATGCGTGATCTGCACGTCCATACGGCCAGGTACTGATATCTTGTGTATATATACGGTGGCGGATATTGTGGTAAACCAAAGTCAAATATTATGGGTGTACAAACTAATTTTATACGTAATTCTGCATTTATCAACTATTTTAGTATATATTTTACAAAATCCCACAACCCCTTCATTTAAATATTTGGTCACTTGACTTGGGTCACGTAACATTTAAAGGCCAGAATGTAAACAAACATTTCGCAGGTGGATGTGGAAGCTAACTTTTCTACACTTTTATGAGCAAACAAAAGATATACAACTCACTAAAAATTGTGCCTGTTTTTACAAAAGGGTGTATGGGCATGAACTATCTGTAACTGTTTGAATAGTAGGGATTGGTATGCAGGATTCGTGCCTCAGAGCATATGAAGTTGACCCCTGTTAGTGGAACAATGAAATGCTTCGTTGCTCTGACAGAGAGATATACGACTATTTGCTACCTCCCAGAAGAATTAATTTCAAGCCCTGCTTCAGATATAAAAAAGCTCTACCTATGTTGGCATATTCTGTTTATGGTCTCCCAAAGTCGTATTTTAGGGTTATGTATATATGAGTGAATGTATATTATGCACATTTCGTCTCCCCATTTACCCTTTTTTCATGTATGGTCTCTCTAGCTGTTAACTTCAGTGTCTTTTAAGATATACGAAAGGTCTATCTATGTTGGCATATTCTGAGTATGGTCTCCCAAAGTCGTATGTTACGGTTATATACGAGCAAAAATAACCGATGAACATTTGGTCCCCTGTTTACTTATTTTCATATTAGGTCTCTCTTTGTGTTATCTTTGTATCTTTTCAACAAAATTTTTGTCATATTCTCTTTGTTTTATCACAATGGGTTCTTGAGGTCTGTTAGAAGCTTCATATCGATCTTTATTGGATTGTTCTCGTTCAACCAAGAAACGGAATACTGAAATTTGCCTTTCAGGGTTACGAGGCAGTGAACTTTACTTTGTTGTTTCTACTCTTTCCATGCCATTCACCTCTCTACACAAACTTAAAGATATGACGTTGTCGCTTTATTGGAAATAAACCATATCAATGTCGCTGCGGAGAATCACTTTTTCATTCTCTTGCCTTTACATTAGGTGCCGTGACCTCTCAGATTGGGACTTTCACGATGTTAACATTGTCAATAAAAACATCAGCACATTTTTATCCAATTTGCATTTGAAACAAACGTTTTAAGTCTTAAATACTGCGACCGGGGTTCAAACGAGAGACCCAAACTTCCTAGAACGACTAATAACAATATCTGTAAACTCTCTGTTGAATGTTGACAAAACAGAAAAGATCGCATACAAAATGTACCACTATTACGGAGTCTCCCTGACCTTACGAGTCGAGCATTAATTTCTGTTTATGTTGATATTGATTGTTGCTGTGCAGTTGTGAAACGATTTGATACTACACCTCCAAAAGACTATCAGTATCAAGGCCCAAATCAAATTGCTGCTCATTATCTACTTTTCGAACTGCCTGGACTGAAGCAAAATTCTCTTGTCCGAGAGTAACTGCGTTATTATATTAACCATTTTTTCCATAGCTGTCTTCCTTCAGCAAGCACTTTTCTCGAGGTTTGTTCCCTTTCACACAATTTGCCAGTTAGGACACGGGACGATCTGATTGTACTCTCCATTGCTCTTTTTTGCTCATTTTTTTGTGTTCGCAGGGCCGAATGCTAGCCTCCGATTTATGCAAAGTGACAATCATAATTTGCCTTGCATCAAAGGTTTCATCCAAAATAGTGACGCACGTGTCGCAAAGACAGTGATACACAGTGATACACAAAGACAGTGATTTGTGTATCCGTGCTTTGTGGTGTCCAACAAAACACCATACTAGGCCCCGCCCCTTTTGTCATTTTCTTTAATGACCTCCCACTTCGAGCCCAGCCATCAGTCCGCTTGTTTGCTGACGACTGTGTCCGTTTTTGTGAGTTAGAGATGAACGTGACCATCTAATTGTACAGCAAGACTTAGAAGCCTTGAATTCTTGGGAGAACGATTGGCTAATGGAATTCAATCCGGACAATTATTTTGTGCGCACTATTTAAAAAAGCGGTATCCAAAACTAAATAAATATTCATTGAAAAACACAGTAATTTAGACAGCCGATTCAACAATCCATCTAGGTGATGGAATTTCTAAAGACTTAAAGAAGTCGCTTGTCAGGTGTGGGATCCCCACCTAGAGTGCCACATCTTCAAATTAGAGTCAGTGTAGGAGGGCAGTACGATACGCGATAAATAGGTATCATAACAACAGTTCGGTCACCGATAAACATACATTCTATCATCTTCGAACCACCATACCACACCACCCAGCAGCACAATAACACAAGTGTGCTCCAAGTGTCATTCCGGCGAACATCAAGTTATATTAAGCAGACACATAAGTTATCGAAAGAACATATGGAATGAGTTACCCTATTGTTACAGAGCTGACACAATATTGCCTTAATGTGGTGCTAGTGTCGTTAAACTAATCAGTCAATCAAGCAATCAGGACGCTGGTATATATTTCTCATCGATTTTCTGTCCTCCTTCATTATCAAATGACTGATATTGAACATGCTATTTTAATTTTTGTTTTAGAACATGAGTACTCATCCTAAAGTACGCTACATCATGTATATTAATGAAGAAAAAATTTTAAGGCCACCTTATCCTTTTGCCAGTGTTTTGACCCTGAAATTCAAACTTATGTCTGTGGCGATAAGAAAGGAATTTTGTTTTTCTGCGAAGTAGATTTTCTGAAAGCTTTAGGATGGGTAAACAAGAGATTTTGCGTGCGGTATCACTCATTTTGAAAGGTAGCCATATAATTAAGGAGAATAAGACTTGGTTTTTAAAACCTAAAATTTATTGCACTAACACAAACAAATATGCTATCCAGGGGATTTTCTGTTTCTTAACATGTATGTGTTTTTTATTTAAAATCTTTTCTGTTGCAAGATCTCGCAAGTTAAGACTCAACTTCGTCTGTAAGACTGTACTACAGTTCCATTGTTAAAAAAACTGTTGCAGAAAATTGTTTACGTAGCTTCTAAAAATGGATTTTTGTAATTTGCAAAAAAAAAGAACTCAGCGAAAAAACCATGATTGAAGATACTTTGGACTTCTTTGTATATCAAAATCAGCTTGTTGTATGTTGTGATGACTGTTATTTTTGTGACAAAATAATATAGCTATTGGTTGAAACAAGAAATATGTTTTCGTAGCCATCCAGTTAGGATGTACATAAAAGATTTGAAAAATTTTCAACCCCTTTCCCCTGTACACCAAAAGTTACGTTATTATGGATTTGAACATTAGCGCCCGCACTGGTCTAGACACCCCCTCCTTAAATCCGTCCTAAATGTATGGCCCCTTAGGCATATAATAAAATCACTGTCATTGTACGTATCTGGTATGAAGTATTACTATTCTGTAGTTCCAGGAGAAGTCGGACGACATGGCTCGTGCTCAGCGTATGGTGGGTTATTTATTATTTATGAAATATCTGTGCTTTGATCTTTTATCTTCAAAAGTTTTATGAGATTTTTGGGCCTATCAGAGTCCCTCTTTATTCTTCGTACATACAAAATATGTACATACATTCATAAGGGATATAGAACGTGCCACTTTGAGAGACGTTATTTGCTAATTTATAAGTGTTAGTGAGACCCAAAATTTTGGTAGACCTAAATGATGTTAACTTCGATGAGGCGTAAGATAAGATTTAAAAATTGTTATCTTAAAATATTAATTTAAACAAAATGCTCGTTTATTCTTCTTCATAATTTTCAGCTTCTTGCTGCTGAAGAAAAGTCTACTGGAAATATGCAGGTAAACTGAATAATGTTATTCAGAAATTGATCGTCGTTTACAGTTGCGTATAGACCGGTATATTTACTTTACTGTTGATTGGTTTCATTAATTTAATTGGTTCAATATAGGGATTAACAGTAAGACAAACATCAAGTTCAATATTTCATGAAAGAGGGTACACTCTGTATTCCATAAAAGTTGAAGAGCTTTCAGTTTTTGAAAGGACAATTTGCATCTTACTTTTATTGTACTCTACTTATTTCTACCCTTTTAAGAGAACTTTCAATATGCATATGAATATTGCATTTTACTAAGCGTACGTGCGTACAGTGGGCAGGGGGTATGGTCCAACGCGTACGCACTGCGTACAAGGGGGGATCGGAAATTGACAAATTTTTGCGTACGTACTAAATATTCACAACAATCTGGGGTATGATTGTCTAGATTGGCTAAAACGATGACATTATCACTATGATATATAATAAATATACTGGTATGTTGTTTTATTTTTATGTAGTCAGGCATTGTGTTTCCCTTTTAGGTACTTGATCTGCTGTCAAGTGGTCTGCAGAAGATACTATTGCAGTGAAGGGCCTTATCCTAGTATGTATCTCACTCATTTAACCAAACAAAATTATAAATATTAAAAGTATAAATAGTTTGAAGGACTTTTCAGGGTGATCTGTTCTTAGAAATCATTATAGCTTGTAATTTATAAGGTATAGGAAAATTGACCTGGGCGGTTTAGTTATTCTAAAATATTGATATACACATCTGTCCATTACAGTGTCAATTGGTTAAATTTTAAATGTCCATTTCTTTCCTTTCAGGCAAGGCGAAGATTATAGAATTCCTCGGCATGAAATCCACAAAGAGTATCGAACACTTACCCCAAGATGAACAGTACAAAAAGATACGAGCTAAAGTGACCAACGAAAGAAAGACAGTGCACATCAACATAAATAAAAATCTTGAGGTACTATTATCAAAGAAAGACCACATAATTCCTTCTTCACATTTTATTTGAGTACAGTATTGAATTAAAAAAAACAACCGAACGGAACCGAAATTTGGAATTCGGTTTTCGGTTATCAACCAACAGAGAAATTTTGCTCGGATTTCGCTGAAACCGGCACACCCCTACTATTCTCAAATAAGAATTTTGAGTATACTTATCGACTGTGATAGCGTAGTTTAACGTTTCATTTATTTGTAGATCCCCAATACCAGACTTAGGTAGACCATGCTCGAAAAAAGAAAATAGGTAGACCTCATGTATTTTCTTTGGATAAAAACATTTGTAAGTAAAGACATACGCAATGCTTTGTTTGTGAACGATTGTGACATTGTTCCTTCCAAATGTACGGCCCCACAAATAATTATGAAAACTGTGAAATAAAAGATAATATGTAAATTCTCCTTGTGTACCATGAATGAGTATGGCATATCTCAATCGCAGCAACAGTGTATAGATTTATATTTATTCATTTCATACTTTTTAAACTTTTGTTACTTTCAATAACAAGAAGCACTAACATAACACCCCAGAATAAATAACGACATCAGAAAGTGAACATCCATTTTGCACGTGCGCAAAAAGAGAGGGGAGCATGTCTATCCGTGTGAGTACGCTATTGTTAAACTCTATAATGAAGGCTCAATTTTTGGCATACCCAGGGGGAGAGGGGATAAAAGAGCAACAAATTTTCGCGCACGCACTAAAGGAATGGCCCAAAATCTCAAGCGCGCTCTAAAGGACTAAAAGATCACGAAGGAAATTCACGGAAAAAGGGAATTGTACGTTTGCTCGAATCCCATAGAAGCACCCAGCCCATGGGCTATCCCTAAAATAGCACCTTTTGTGATGATATTTTTTCGGGGATAGGGAGATTTTATGTATCACGTTATATATGTATTTTTGTTCTTAATATTTATTGCCTATGTGCCTGTATTTAATGGTTTGGGGTTAAAGATAAGTAACAACCAATGTGTCATTGCTTCATGGTTGAAAAATATCTGTGTGAAACACAAATAAAAACAGTACATCATATTTCACTTCTCTTTTATTAACACTCTCAAAAATGGTAGTGGCTTGATCAATTCGACATCGGACAAATAGCACCCAGTATATTTAATCACTAAATATATGATGTCTTGCGCCCAGTCAACAATTTGACCTCACTGTGATCTCACTGTGACTTAACAACAACCACGTGCTCATGTCATAGTATGATGCCACTGTGAGCTAAATAGTCATAATGTGCCATTGGGTAGAATAACACAAGGTCCCGGTACTGATAACTCCTGATGGTCGCACAATACACGCTCGTCGTGTCATCCCGTACTCATGACATGTCTTCGGCACCCTCATGTTGCGATGAGGTAGCTTGACGTTGTTCCTTATCAAGCATTGCCGCCGTCTCTGCGCCCTCAAACCTTGGCGTGTCTCGCGATGATTTCGTTCTTTCCACAACTTTGGGCCTGAAATAGAACGCGTGTGTATCTATTTAGGTCTGCTACCGCTGAATAGGTTGCAAACGGCGGCTATGAAACTACACTTGAATATGCCAACAGGGTAGAGGTGTATTGAAATATCATTTTTTAAACATAAATTCACGATTGTACTATGAATCGTTGAAAAATGTTAACGATGAGAAATAGGTGTAGATCGTTTTGCCACTGATCACTTTGCAACCGACCACTTTTCCACCACAAAGAAATAAGCAAAAAATTCTTACTACTTATTACTTAAAACCTAGTAGCTACAACTAATGTATAAACTTACCTTATTTATTGATTTTAATTTATTCGAAACAGTAACAAATTTTGCTACTAGGTTTTACCTTTAGGCACCAGGCTTGTATGCATTGTAAATATGTGTTCGATCATTCTTTTGTATATCCATGCCTTATACTCCCTTTAGCAGCCATCTAAATAAAAGCTAAGTTAAATGCTAATTTTTCAGAGGGAGACCATGGTATTAAAAACAACACATACGGAGACCAAGTGGATAAAGTTGCACAATATTTCTTTCTTAAATGAAATATAATAGTATGGTATTGCAGTTTAAAATAAATATATCTAAATATATATAAAATAAAGACAATGCTCCCGAACAATTCCCTTCGTAGGACAATTCCCCCTATGTCTATTCCCCCCAATTCATTTTTATTTTTCTTATTTTTACTTTTATTTGTATTACTTCTCTCTTTTTAAAATAAATTATTGCCTTTTTATCTTTTAATTGGAGGCCGTGTAATTGTCCTTTCAACATTGTCGCGTTTTATTTTGGAAAAAAGACAAGAGATGAGTGCCAGCTTGTTTTATTATTACAGTACAGCCCATTTCCCTACTTAAAACCTAGAAGCTACAACTAATTTATAAACTTGCCTTATTTATTGATTTTAATTTACTCAAAACCAGGTTTTTCCTTTAGACACTAGGCTTGTATGCATTAAAAATCTCTTACCGTTTTCGAGATAAATCATGTTTTTCTTAGATAAGGTTTTTCGCGATTTGACCTTGACCATCAAGGTCAAGGTAAAAAAATTTTAACGGGTGCCTCAGATCACATTGTTCTTTATATATGTACAAGGTGTGGCTTTTCTAGCTTCAACGGCCTTGCAGTAAATGCTTGGAATCCGATTGATCTTTCTCGCAATTTCACCTTGACCAGTAAGGTCACGGTCAAAACTTTTTATCAGATTCACCACTTCAGATGACCTTCCATACATGTGCTGAGTTTGGTTGGTCTAGCTTCAATGGTTTAGGAGGAGATGTCTGGAAACCGATTCGAAGGAAGAAGAAAAAAAGAGAGGAAAAAAGGGTGAAGAATTCGAGGCAATTCATCCTCATTTTTATTTTCAATACCAAGTGGGAGTAAACATATATAAAATATATAAAATAAAGAAAATTCTCGGGATTTTAGGTATGCTTGTATATCACTTACTGAATGGTCTGCGACGGCGTCGCAGGTCAACATTCAATATGTAATATGCAAGTGTACCTAAAATCCGAGAATTTCATTTTTTGGTACTTGTACTAGCAGCATTAAGTCTTAATATATTGCTAAAGGGAACGGGACAATACAACCCAGACAATTCCCCCAGTCAATTCTGCCCCGACAATACAATTCCCGCCCCGAACAATTCCCCTCGTAGGACAATTCCCTGCGAGGTCTATTCCCCTCAATTCATTTTTGTTTTTCTTATTTTTTTCTTTTCTTTGTATTCTTTCTCTCTTTTATTAACAAATTATTTCCCTTTTATCTTTTAATTGGAGGCCATAACATTCAATATGTAATATGCAAGTGTACCCAAAATCCGAGAATTTAATTTTTAGCACTTGTACTAGCAGTATTAAGTTTTAATATATTGCTAAAGGGAACAGGACAATACAACCCAGACAATTCCCCAGTCAATTCTCCCCAGCAATTTCTCCTTCCTCAGAACAATTCCCTTCGTAGAACAATTCCCTGTTAGGCCTATTCCCCCAATTCAATTTTTGGCTTATTTTTTTTATTTGCATTTTTTTCTCTCTTTTTTAACAAGTTATTGCCCCTTTATCTTTTAATTGGAGGCCGTGTAATTGTCCTTTCAACATTGTCACGTTTTATTTTGAAAAAAAAAAAAAACAACAAAAGATGAGTACCACCTTGTGTTATTATCACAGTACAGCCCATTTCCCCTTAATTAAAACCTAGTAGCTACAACTAATTTATAAACTTATCTTATTTATTGATTTACTCAAAATAGTAAAAATTGTCCTAGACCCACTGCTATATACATGATTTTAGTAAACATAACTCTGTATTCTACTTTTAATATCATAGTTTTAATGTCATAATTTTTCATTGAGAGACCATGGTATTAAAAAACTTACATACGGAGAATAAGTAGATATAGTTGCACAATATTTTTTTCTTAAATGTAATGCTATAGTATGGTATTGCAGTTTAAAGTATATATATATAGAATAAAGAAAATTCTCGGGAATTTTAGGTATGCTTTGTATCTCACTTATTGAATGGCCTGCGACGGCGTCGCGAACAGTCGAAACACATATGTTGCGGAAGAAGTTGCGGAAGTGCAAATTTCTGACTGTTTCGAATAAAAAAAAGTTTGGGCGTATGAATTTATGTTTTGATGTTGGATATAATATGTAGCAATATATGGATACTTATTTGCCACCTCTTTTCTATAATTTTTGTGTTTTAGCAGAAATGTGATGGGATCTAATTCTTTTTATATGCTCTAGTAACGTATCGCTTGAAACATTTTGCACTATTTTATTATTGGATGTGCACTACAACGAACGTGAAGAGTCTGAGTGTAAACAGGCCATGGACCACAATTAATTTTACATAGACTTTCTGTATAACATTTTGAAATCTGGCACTCTCCACAACATTGCACGATGTAAAACAACCACAAAATCAGATGTACTGGACCTTTAGAAGAACAAAAATAGCCAGAAAAATGAGGGTCTTTCGATTCGATTTTTTTGCTATGCTGATTGGAAAATAGCAACCGTGCGATTCTCAAGTTTTGTCCGATTTCCACCTATATTTTGCTGATTTTAAAAAAATGTTACGCATAAACCAATAAATATTTCACAGCAATATTTTTTCCCAGAACAATCCAGCCTATTGTGAATATTTTACAACAATAACTTTTATTTATTGACTGCACATGTGTTAAATAATAATACATTTATCGCGGCACTGCTTTTGTTTTTACTCCTTGCGTGTTTATGTTCTACCAGGAAATGTAATTGTGGTCCATGGCCTATCAGGGACGGAAACATTCGAATTCGAAATAAATACTCTAGCACAGCAATGTCTAGCATGTTACACAACACATAATCAAAAATGACGCTAATCGCTTCATTGGTTAGAGAACTAGAGGCGTTTAAGTTACCCTCCCCAAAACATAAAATAGCTCAATACTCGATTTTAAAAAAATAGAATTTTCAAACTTTCATCCTGTTCCTTATTATAGTTTAGAAAGATAAGTTATTTTGATAATCATCACTTAAGAGTATATACTGCATGCTATCAACAACAGAAGACTTAGTGCCCATTCCGGCAGCTAACTGAATTTTAAAGGAAATTTGTGAAATGACATATTTTTACTGGATTTTTTGGGATTGTTTTTAATTTTGTGCACTGGAATAAAATCTCAAGGTGTCAAAAGTAATACTGCTGTATAGTTTACTATCCCTGCTATCCAAAATAATCAGTATATTAGGGATAACTCGCACATGATTTCTCTAGAAATCAATTTAATATGGGTACCCCCACCATATTTTCAAGGAAATTGCAATCTAATAAGTTAAACAAATTATTATTTTGAACCTATTTTACATAAATTATACACTCCAAACAGTTTTTATTCTTTACAGGGTATAATCTTAGTCTTTTAATAAAGCTGCTTAAAGAAAAACATGCTTTGATTTTAAATTGTGTAAAAAAATAGCAAAAAATGTTATTTTTAATTATTTTTTATCTATATCCGTATTTCTGATCATTTTTTTTACTTCTCTTACAGTCTGTGGCAATAAAAATAACTGGTTTCATTGAGATCTTGTACTTACATGTGCTAAACAGCTAAAAATACTGACAGCATGTGTGACAGAAATGTTTAAATGCCTTTTATTATAGGGCTCGGTTCCTTTAAAATACCCTTTTCACCGCTATTTTACTAACAGACACTACGTTATGAAATTGAGCAATTTATTAGAGATCTAACTTGGTTCTAAGTATTTTTTTTATCTTAAAAAACAAAGAGAATGTCATGTTCTAATTGATTTGTATAAATATCAAACTCAATTTATGACAAAAATTTGCATTTCTGGCGACATGCAGCAAAATTCAAATACATGTCATATAATTTTTAAAATATTTTCCGCTTAACAGCTAATGTAACATCATTTTTGTTCAAAAATAGTTTTTTCATTCATATTACGGGTAGCAAACATAATCCACGCCCATAAAACTTATTATGAATACTCAAATAGTCGTAAAGTAGTTTTTTAAATCATAGTTATTCTAATTTTGAATATTTTTAAAAGAAACTAACACCAAAATCAAATAATGAGCTTTTCTTCTTAAATTTGAATGAAAACTGTGGATTTTGATGATGAAAAGACAAAAAATAACAAACACAGAGGTAAACGTATCAATTTAGCAAAATAAATTGGTTTCTCGGGCTAAAGAAATGGCTCGAAAGGGATAACAATATGCTGGTGACATCACTATTTAGTAAATCTGCCCCAAATAATAAGACTTTTTAGGAAAAATTGAAAATTGTTTGTCTAAAAACTGCCTAAAAACCACTCATAACATCAGATTATATAATAAAAAAACTAACTGTGGCCACACAACAGGTTCATCTAGCACTTCGGCTCATATAAACAACCCATGGTTCCGCTGGAATACAAACTGGAATAATGCTTTCAATTTACAATTTTTTATATTTTTCCCAAAAGACTGCCTAAATGCGTACATATGGCGGTATAATAACTTCGTGAGGAACAAAAGCAGATTTTGAGCCTGAAATTAAAGTATAATTACGGTTACTGGCGTTGTTTCCCCGGTTACCTGATAGGGGAGGGGGGCTTTTGACCGCGTGAAAGGAGCAAAATTTTATTATTATACGAAAACCGCAGTTAAAGTAGATTTATACAGGTTATTGTTGCTCATGTGAAGTTTCTTGGGGCTTTCTGGCTATAAGAACTTGAGATCTTATAGTTTTTTACTATTTTGCGATACCTCATATCAGGGACGGAAACATTCGAATTCGAAATAAATACTCTAGCACAGCAATGTCTAGCATGTAACACAATACATAGTCAAAAATGACGCTAATCGCTTCATTGGTTAGAGAACTAGAGGCGTTTAAGTTACCCTCCCCAAAACATAAAATAGCTCAATACTCGATTTTTAAAAAATAAAATTTTCAAACTTTCATCCTGTTCCTTATTATAGTTTAGAAAGATAAGTTATTTTGATAATCATCACTTAAGAGTATATACTGCATGCTATCAACAACAGAAGACTTAGTGCCCATTCCGGCAGCTAACTGAATTTTAAAGGAAATTTGTGAAATGACATATTTTTACTGGATTTTTTGGGATTGTTTTTAATTTTGTGCACTGGAATAAAATCTCAAGGTGTCAAAAGTAATACTGCTGTATAGTTTACTATCCCTGCTATCCAAAATAATCAGTATATTAGGGATAACTCGCACATGATTTCTCTAGAAATCAATTTAATATGGGTACCCCCACCATATTTTCAAGGAAATTGCAATCTAATAAGTTAAACAAATTATTATTTTGAACCTATTTTACATAAATTATACACTCCAAACAGTTTTTATTCTTTACAGGGTATAATCTTAGTCTTTTAATAAAGCTGCTTAAAGAAAAACATGCTTTGATTTTAAATTGTGTAAAAAAATAGCAAAAAATGTTATTTTTAATTATTTTTTATCTATATCCGTATTTCTGATCATTTTTTTTACTTCTCTTACAGTCTGTGGCAATAAAAATAACTGGTTTCATTGAGATCTTGTACTTACATGTGCTAAACAGCTAAAAATACTGACAGCATGTGTGACAGAAATGTTTAAATGCCTTTTATTATAGGGCTCGGTTCCTTTAAAATACCCTTTTCACCGCTATTTTACTAACAGACACTACGTTATGAAATTGAGCAATTTATTAGAGATCTAACTTGGTTCTAAGTATTTTTTTTATCTTAAAAAACAAAGAGAATGTCATGTTCTAATTGATTTGTATAAATATCAAACTCAATTTATGACAAAAATTTGCATTTCTGGCGACATGCAGCAAAATTCAAATACATGTCATATAATTTTTAAAATATTTTCCGCTTAACAGCTAATGTAACATCATTTTTGTTCAAAAATAGTTTTTTCATTCATATTACGGGTAGCAAACATAATCCACGCCCATAAAACTTATTATGAATACTCAAATAGTCGTAAAGTAGTTTTTTAAATCATAGTTATTCTAATTTTGAATATTTTTAAAAGAAACTAACACCAAAATCAAATAATGAGCTTTTCTTCTTAAATTTGAATGAAAACTGTGGATTTTGATGATGAAAAGACAAAAAATAACAAACACAGAGGTAAACGTATCAATTTAGCAAAATAAATTGGTTTCTCGGGCTAAAGAAATGGCTCGAAAGGGATAACAATATGCTGGTGACATCACTATTTAGTAAATCTGCCCCAAATAATAAGACTTTTTAGGAAAAATTGAAAATTGTTTGTCTAAAAACTGCCTAAAAACCACTCATAACATCAGATTATATAATAAAAAAACTAACTGTGGCCACACAACAGGTTCATCTAGCGCTTCGGCTCATATAAACAACCCATGGTTCCGCTGGAATACAAACTGGAATAATGCTTTCATTTTACAATTTTTTTATATTTTTCCCAAAAGACTGCCTAAATGCATACATATGGCGGTATAATAACTTCGTGAGGAACAAAAGCAGATTTTGAGCCTGAAATTAAAGTATAATTACGGTTACTGGCGTTGTTTCCCCGGTTACCTGATAGGGGAGGGGGGCTTTTGACCGCGTGAAAGGAGCAAAATTGATATTACGTTTTATCTTTTCACTAAAAAGATACGTGCTCAATAACTTGACAGATGCGTTATCTTGTTTTATTTGGGTTAATGGCAACCTTCAATTCTTCGTTGGACCACCGGATTTTAAAGTTAGTTACATTAGGGCAAAGAGTCATATACATAAAAACAGACGAAATCGGGAAAACAGTGAAAAATCGGCAACTACGAAGTAATTAATAAAGTTGCATCATTTTGGATAGTACGGTGGATATCACGTTGGATATATACTTTGGAAGCGTCTTAATAGGTTAGTTTAAATAATCTGCAATTAATTCTTTGAGTATTTTAACAATAAAATAATAGTGATAGTAGAGGAAACCAGCGTCATTTTTTACTTTACTTGCAAATGGTTTCGATACCCATTCCTAACTAACATCTGTTGTGTTTGGCATTTAATCCCGAAATTACAACATTGCCGGATCACGACAATATTGGTTTATAACGATTTATGATGATAATTTCGAGAGGAAAATTGTCATTCTTGTATATAATCTCTATCCGGATATAAGTAAACATTGATCACATTCATTTACATTTCAGTATCAATTGAATTTTTGTTATTTTATTTTCCATATTCTGAAAAAGTAATACCTAAAATTTAGCTTTAATGTCAATCAAAAGAATTAATTATGCAAAATTTCATTAGAGTGGCAATAGATGTGCAATAAGGAATTGAAATATTTAATAACATACTTAATATCAATTTAAAAGTTTGATACGAATCTTTTCAGTTGACATACATAAGAGTAAATCGATATAAATTAATGAGCAAACTTTGTACTAGTAAAATTTTTCAAATCAAAGAATATCATAGTGATAGATATACTAGTACCAATGATTTAACTTTGATCTAGACTTTTGCTTACCTTAGTCATTAGGTATATTCTATGTGAAATAATCAGACGACATATATATACGTCGTCTGATATACATATATATATATAATGTGTGCGTTTGTGCGTGCTACAGTCAAATCAGTAACTTTACGAAGACACTCGGTAATTTTGTAAGGCCACTGAAAATTTTAGTAAAGTCACTGATTTTAAGCCGCTAAAATTTAACAAATTTAGGGATATGAGTCGGACTTTATTGCTCAGTTCCTCTTTGTTTATCGTGTGTAAAATTACATACCAGAATAATTAGAATTCATTCAAAATCACACTAATTCTGTTGATGTCAAAAATGCAAACAGTGCAATGTGCTGTAATGTCACTGTCGGGAATTGTAGTTGTCCGTTTTGTTAGTCTTTGGTGTTCTGCAATTTAGTACAGGCTCATTTTAGTGCTCTGAACGGCGAGTGTAATAAGCTGGCCTTGCAATGGTCGATATAACTTTGATATTCAATGATAAATTGTTGTTCAATGGAGTACTCTAGGTTGTAATGGCATCAGTTTTTTTCGTTAGGAAATATACTCCGATCTGTGATAGGATTATCGGATGGAGTACGTCATCTAACAAAATTTTTAGTATGTCACACTTGATTTTGTTTTTAACAAAATTGTGCATATTGTAAGCTGTAGGCGACTCACTGATGAATTTTTTAAAATATATGACACGATCAAGCGAAAGGAACCCAAATCAGGATTATTAAATATTCTAAGCGAAATTATTCAAGCTGTATAAAATGTTTACAATTGCAATTTCAAGCTTAAATTCACTATGGCAGCATTCCATTGATTCTACATTGATTACATAGTATTAAGTATATTAATTACAGGTGAATAATTATTGCTTAACCAGATAAATAATATCACAAGTCGGAGAACAACAGTCGAAGAACAACAGTAATTAAAACAACGAAAAAAATCAATATGGTTTTGCACAATGAAGAAAAACAATACAATCTAACTCTGTCCTATTCAAACTCATTTCAGTAAAGCTGCCAAAGTTTGCGGCTGAAAAATCAGTGACTTCACAATGACTTTACAATGTCACTGAGTAAACCAGTGACTTTATAAAGTCACTGAATTGACAGATTCACAGTATATATATTCTTTAACAACTTGGTTTCTGTTATTCTTCTATCTTTTGTTACCTTGGATATGTCATATTGTCACAAATTGACATTCACGGCTCTGAAAGTTCTACAGTTTTAATTTTCAAGTGAAGACTTAGGACGTACAAACAACACAAGAAAGCTCATAGCCGTTGACATAAGGAGGACATTTCAGTGAGCCGCAAATTGCTTCGACAACATAGAACAGACCGCCATTTTTATTTTCACTTCCTCCGGATAGAGATTCTGGTTCGGCGTCCAAACACACAAACGTGCTCCCTTTCTGAGTATGATGTTGTGAAACAAGAAGGCCATAGTACTCTCTCGTCCATCCAGCAGGGCAGGTTTTCCTGGCAGGGATCATCACTTGGCGAGATCTCCCTGAAACACTGCATAAAGCACAGGGAGCATCGTTGTCGTCTCTGGTAGACGGCCACAGTGGTGAGTATTCCTCGTACTCAACTCCGTAGATATAGGTTTCAGACTGGGTCCCAGCAGTTACTCCCTCCGGCCACTCGATATCTTCTGGTAAGCATTGATAATCCACACCACCACCATGAGAATAAAAAGCTTTCCCAGCATAACCTTCAGAAAAGTAACGTGAAAATTTTCCATCATTAATGAGATTTTAGTTGTATGTCTTTGTGACGGGGACTGTTTCATATAGAATTCCCAGGCGTGTATTTTTGGAGAGTAATTTTTTGCTAAATCTGTCAAAATGTCTTCACTAGAGCACAATATTACTTCCGCAAAGTATCAATTGTTAAATATTTTATTTGTGTTCTTTATCAGATATCATTGCAATTTCAAAAAATTTAGTGGACATAGTTTCGGCTGTTAAGTAAATTTTACAGAAACAATAGGGTGCAGTTATTTTACTACAAGAAAGCCCTTGCTATGGATACAAACTTTTTTGAAAAACCTACATGGCGAATAAAACGAACAACAATGTATAACACACAATAATGAAATTATAAAAAAGCTGTAGATGTATCAATTGGACTGGTGATCTCAAGGGCCCGAGTTCGAGTCCAGCTTTAAGTGGTAAGCAGGGCATTCATGCTCGTTCAAACTGCACTCATTGAGGTTTTTTGGCATCCCTTTTTAAAAAGAATGAATAACACAAAACAATGAAATTATAGAAAAGAATACTGCTAACTGCTTTGAAAAAGTATTTCAAAGCAGGTATTTTAATTAATTGTGGCATTTTCCATATGCGTAGTTATGCCTGTGAGGATACAAAACTGGCGAGTAGAATGGTGAGATAGCTGTCTGGTTATTATATATTGACTCATAATTCTGAAGAAAACGTGGTCTCTATAGCATCGTCACCATATCGTGCTTTTTAGCGATTGCTTTTATCAGTATCAACAATCAATAAATTAATATATTCTCCATCTCAGAAGTCCTACTATTTCTATTGATTCAAGTGTATTTGCTGCTACTCTAATAAGGCACATGCACTGCTGCACTTTTCTAAAAAAAGGTAGATTGAGAAAATTTAACAACGCCACGTCCTAAAGCCTTACTTAACTTTTTATTTTTCTCATTGTTCCTTCGTAGTGGTAAGACGAGACGCTACAGTAACTGCAATCTAAATAATGTGAAGTCATATTATTGGAAGATTTTGATAGGATTCTGACGACTTGATAAATTCTTCTGTATATTTTGCAATTTGAGGATTTATACCCGAGAAACAAAACGATGATAAATCACATGCTAAAAATATCGGCACAATCTTAACAGTCTTAATCCTTAATAGATTTTTAGCCCTGGCAAACTATCTGATCACTCTGGCGAACGCACTTTTCAATCACATAGGAAATGGGCCCGAGGCTTATAAATAATTCAGGTTTACATAATAAATAAAAGAACGATTGATTGGGCTTTATTTTCCAAACAGTTTGCTTTATCAATAAGTTTTTCATGCCTATTTGATGATATTTGGTACATTGAAAGTGCATTCCAGATCGCTGTTTGATATTTTATTTCTTTGATAAACATTAAAAATATTAAAAAATTTAAGAAAGAACAAAAAGATGAAATCATAATTTACCATGATAGACAAGTTGCGCTGTATCAGGGCATTCCGTTCTTCCCCAGCGTATGTATGTAGTGCCAACTGAGTTGGAATCCCCGTTACCAGAAGATGGAGTCTCACCAGATGTTGTCGAAGTCACGGCGTTGCGTAATAACTCAGCATGAAGTTCAAGCTGAGACTGCTGATTGCGAATGACTGCTTCTAACATTGTTACTCTTGATTCCAGATCTTCTCTCGGGGCACATACCTCTGTGTTGCTTTGCTTTGGTACATGAAACGTGTATGAACAGCTATCAATGCTGGCGGTTGTTTGCTGACCCCAGCAACAAATTACAAAATTGATTAGAACAACTAGCATTCTTGCAGACATTTTACTATATATTCCAGCTTTTTAGTTTTTGAAACGAGATTGTTTAAATTAAAAGCCATAAAAATATAACAAATTCCTCATAAAAGCCTTGTTGCTTGAACGCGTTAATTTGGCAAAATGTAATAGCAGATATAAACGTCAAGTCAAAGTCACTAAAATCTTTCTTCATACAAAAACACTGCGAAATACTTCTTAGAGATATGAGCACTACATTACAGAAATAAAAAATGTGATTGAATATCCCGTTCAGAGTACTTTTGTCAGTGTTTATCAGTGTATGTTACCACCAAATAAATATAGGCTCTATATTTGTTCGCCTATTATATCATTCAAGCATAATGGCATAAGTTCTACAGTGGCGACGCTTTTGTGGAGCATTTGAAGTAAATCATGCCTTATTCTAAGACCAACATTGTGACACTGCTGTAGATTTAAACACATACACATACATAAGCACTATATTATACTTGAATGAAAAGCGAAATAAAGCTCCGTGAAAGTGAAAAAATATAAAAATGAGGAACATATTGAAAAAAGAATACTGGCTACATTGCACAAAAATAGTGACTATTTTTTTATTCGCAATTGTCACCATATTCTGGTATAAAATTGAATAACCGTATATGCTGTTTCGAGCACTCAATCTAGGGTCGAACACAGACCCCACATTAATAAATATTGGCAACTTAATTTAGGCGTAACGTCATTTGACACGAAAAAACGGCAGCGATTTATACTGAAATTTAAAATAAAGTTTTGAATTAAAGGAAGAAAATCAAACCAATGATTAAAAATTAAGCCGAGCCTGAAGTATTTCTAATCAAACACCAAAAGAAGAGCCAAATAAGTGGTAAAAGAAATGAAAGTCAAAGAGAAGAAATGAACCAAGAGTCAGAAATTCTGAAATTGGCTGTCCTATTTCAAAAATATGGATAAATTATATAGAATCTCGGGGATTTCAGGAATTCTCAAGAAATTGGGGGAATTATGCACAACAAAAGACTGGTCATCTGTTACGATAGCATGAGATTCGGCGTTGGTTGCTGCATCAGTATGTGAACTATATTGATAGTATCTAATGGCTAAGCGAATGAGTTAAGCTAACTTAACAACGAAAGATAACTGACAAATTTGCAGTTCTACTTCATTTTGGTTTTTATTTAGAATTACTGCTTTAGAAATGATTTAAGCTTTATTTTACAATTCCATTGTAAAAAATTAAATGACGCATTAGAATAATTTCATGATATCCCTGGTTACACAAATTCTCAGTTATATCTTAAAATAAAGAATTACAAATAACCCATCCACTAAATATGTCAAATTTGTGTCAGTAATATTTAAAATGAATGGTAGTCCACTCGACTGATTAGAACACCCATTTCCACAGTTGTTTGATTTTCTTACAATTTCCCTTTTCAGTTACAATGCTCTTAACCATCCATCGTTAGCGTCCAAGTGTTAACGTTTGATAAACGTCCCATTTTGTTCTACTTTAGAATTCAAGTCAATGTCGATCATGTGACGACGATGTAGTTTCAATTTATTACGGTATATTCAACGTTGTACCATAAACGTTGGCTAGACGCTGTTGAAATTTCACCATTTAGATAACGTTGAATGTCCATAGTCTATTCATTATATGATATACAAATTAAATTTCTTTTCCAACTGTGCCAAAGGTATTCCTTAATTACAGAGTAGATTTTGTTGACTTTATGTTGCCTTGCATCAGAAAAAATGAGGTTTTTTTAATATCAGAGCATTGTGTATTATAAAGCTGAAATAAGTAGTAATACTACACAGGTACGACTGTCTTGGCATTGAACTCCTAATTATTTTATCTTAGTTCCCCTTAACAAAGCAGAAATCACACTGGAGAGAAGGGCCCCATATCAACTACCTTTTCGCGAATTTAAAATCAGTGTTACAATTTTTTATCCGATGATAGTGGCGTTTTACGCCATATACTGTAGAAACATGGGCAAATAAAAAACTCAAGAAATACTTTAGAGGCGAAATTGGACAGTCACAACAACACTCTTGTTAAATTTTTCACTGAAGATCATTTGGCCGATGTCAAGGAGTAAATACCAATTTTGAGTCATATGACATTTATATACACCGAACCGCGGGAAAAGGCCACCCCGCAATTAAGACCGCTTTTTGCCTGAACCCAATGCTTTCTATTGATTTCTTTGGTAAAGAAACCCCACAATTAAGACCACCCAGCTATTATGACCACAGACCACTTTTTTCAGTCCCGCAGGCTATATTTCAACCCACTTACGACCAGTCAAACCGTGCACATGTTTTGCTTTCAATACATTGTCTCAGCTGTGTCACAACACGAACTCTCTTCCAGTTAGGAGAATTAGTCAAGCAAAAGATATCAATGACAATTGTGTTATACATATAATAGAAGCACTTTTCTTTGATAACGCGTATGATGTGTATTGAAAGTCTGTCATCTTTGGATTTATATTTACTCGTTGAGTTCTACTCCGATTTTTAATTGCGTCTTCATTGGTATATGATAACGCGTATGATGTGTAATGAAAATCTGTTGTCTTTGAATTTATATTTACTTGTTGAGTTCTACTCCGGTTTTTAATTGGCCTCTTCATTGGTATATAAACAGGCATTTTCAAATGGCAGATTATATATACTGAAGGATGATCGGCTTAAGCGCATGGTTAGAGACAGAAGAATCGAGTATGATTTAGCTAATTGTAATTTCCTATTTTACTCATTCATTTCAGTGTTGAAGTTATGTAAAAGACATTTAAGAGCCTAGTGATTTCTGAATATAAATAAAAGAGGTCAAAACCGTGTTTCTTTCCTTTTACCACTGGTCTTACGCATCACACTATGATATACTTCATGATGGGCCCATACAGGTCATGAGCCCATGCATACTTGGAACTCCGCAATTAAAACCACCCCGGAGTTAAGACCACTTACGGCCAGTCCCACAAGTGGTCTTAATTTCGGGGTTCTGGTGTAGTTGTGTTCTTATATTTTAAGGTCACATCAAGAAAATATAAACTATTGTGAGACCATGACTGGTAGCAAAGCTATTTGTCATGCTTGACCTCATCATGTGGAAATTTATTTCATACCCAGAGTTTTAGTTGTTTTGTTGCGGAGACAATTGTTCTGGATTGTAGAGAAAATATTTGAGCCAATCCTGGTTGTCGTTACTGGATTACATAAATATATATGGGACTTTTATGTTGTTAATTTCTATTTTGTATAATTAGCATGTTTATGGACACAGAAAATTTACACTCACAGTTAAAAAGTTATTCACATGCCTCAATTGTTTGGTAGGTTTTCATTGTTGAAACCACATTTTATTTCACTGTATTTTATAGTATCTCTTCCTAAAACTTAGAAGACCTTTTTAAAAGGTTAGAGTATCTCACAAGAGAGACTCAGTACCATACCATGCTAACGATGCGCTTTGGTGATACTGCAGTGCTTTTGTGGTACTGCGAAAGAAATTAGGTTATTAAATTTTATTTTAAAATGAGTGGTTATCTTGCATATTGCGAAAGAATCACCCTTCATACAGTCACTCACGTTTCCCACCCTAAAAGGTATTTAAGTATTACGTAACAAAAGAGCAAACGCGGGCCCGCGGACAACAGTTCAGTTTTCACGCAAATTTGCTACTTAACTAGTAGTATAAAGTGTATGCGGTGCAAAATCGCATAATGTAGGTCTTTCATTCTGTTATCCGAATTTCCCACGAAAAGGGAGATACTTTTGAAGCTGAAGGCCTCTCCCAAAGCCATTCTGTCTGGCATACGTTTTGTGACGATGTGGTATGAAATGATTTTTCACATTTATTGCCGAATTTTAGATATTAAACATTATTTCAAAAAAATTATTTTAAAATTTGATATAGAAAATTAAATGTTAAATGAAAAAAAAGGAATAATAATATCAAAACTTGTGAAAATATAAAAAAGGCACCAAAAGTTTTTAGTGTAGCCATTCAAGACCCCAGTAAACATTGCGAGGTCCATCCAACGTTGATTTGAGGCTGCGACGTCCACTCGAACAAATAGTAGCAATTTTGCAGCATGTGATTCGATGACCCTATAGATCAATATCTAATCAACGTTTTTAACGTAATAACGTTGTTTGGAGTTGTTTTGACGTTGCTTTAGGTAGGCAAACAAAACCGCAATTTCTTTCGACGTTTAATCAACGTCTTTGGTGGAACGTTGAATATACGCATAAAAATTGACATTCTATGGACGTCGTGTGATTGACGCCTATGTAACGTCTGCAGGATGCCGTTGTTTTGACGTCCATAAGCAGCAATCCCGACAATGATCGAGATCCACGCCTATGTATCGTCTGCAGGATGCCGTTGTTTCGACGTCCATAAGCAGCAAACCCGACAGTGATCGGGTTCGGCGTCTATGTAGCGTCTGCAGGATGCCGTTGTTTCGACTTCCATAAGCAGCAAACCCGACAATGATCGAGATCGACGCCTATGTAGCGCCTGCAGGATGCCGTTCTTTCGACGTCCATAAGCAGCAAACCCGACAATGATCGAGATCGAAGCCTATGTGGCGCCTGCAGGATGCCGTTGTTTCGACGTCCATATGCAGCAAATCCGACAATAAGCATAAGCATCCGACAATATTCACAAAAATAGTCGAAAATGACTAATTTTCAGCCTTTTGAATGTAGTTATTGGTGAAATATCAGAAAGTTGGTATTAAAATAATTGTTAAAAGTTTTATATATTTCACATTGGTGCTTAGTGGTAAAAGTACTGGTAACGAAGTGAACTAGTTCGGGTCGCAGAGGATTACGACTGTGTTGCTAGCGTTGTTTGGCCCAAACAAGTATATATAGGGGTGAGCACAGCTCAATGGGGGTCTCGGATTCAGCTGAAGCCTCACCGTTCATTGCCAGGTATGAGACCAAGAATGGGATTTCACCGTGACAGAGTGAAGATATAAGATGGGGCATTTCTCCAATTGACTTTAATCTGCACATAATCGTTCTTCCTCCAAATAGAAGTATGAACCTGCAAGATTCATCACCTGAATCATGATTCCATATTGTGATTTGATTCAAGATTCAGCTCCACTTTCTGCTCGGCTTATGATGAAATTCACAACTCAGGCTCCCCAAAAAGAAAGCAAAATATAGCTCCGGTTCTTACTTTAACACTTTGACCAGATTTTGAGCTCCATATCAGCAATTTATTCATGTTTGGTGTTTGAATCCGAATCCTTAAGGATTCATGAGTTAGGGAATCATGATTCACGGATTCGATTCATGATTTAGGGATTCGAATCATGATTCACGGATTCGATTCGTGATTCAGGAATTCAAATCATGATTCAGGGATTCGGATCGTGATTCAGGGATTCTGATTTTGGATCGCAGTCGGGATTCTGGGATTCTGAATCATGGTGGCATCTTTTAAACATTAGCTGCTTTTCAACAACCTTATATTGGAGATTATAGTCAACTGGAGTTCGGTGTATTTAGTGGTTTGTTGCTATAATATAAATTATGTAAATATGTATATATAATGTCGCTCATAGTTGGATATTTTGGTCAGATATCTCGGGTTCATAAGAGTATTAATTACTTTAGCTGTCTAATCAGATGGTACTTATATTGGTACTTGGATCGTCACTGCAGTGGGTTTTATTTAGAAGTCAGTTATCTCGAGCTGCATGGGAGTTTTGGGAGTTTGTTCGGTTGTCTGAGGTCTGAATTCATGTAGAAAGTGTGTCCCAGTTATCCGGGATGATTTAGTTTGGGAATTAGGGGTCGTCATGTTATTTATTATTATTATTTCGGATTTGTTTACTATTATTTACTATCGGTTGAATATTTCCAATTAAATATGGAAATTTTAATCTTGTTGCTTTTCTTGGCTTTTGAGCTATTTTGTGGACTGGCTGATTTATTGTATACTACCCGCAAGCACCCATATTTTAACAAACGTCAAGAGATCTGACGTTCAACTAACGAAGCGAGCGTACATCTAACTGGCGGATTCACAAACACCAGGATACCATCACCGGGATAGTGAGAGTGGCTGTGCAACCATCAGCACGTCACACAGTACCCAATTACTGACCAGAACAACTGCAGCAGACTTATTTACGGAGGGAGACCGTAGATCAACATATACTGGGTGCAGACTGTGGTGATGTGGCATGCTATCAGGGGCATTAGTAAATGATGTCTACCCCCAAGTATATGACAATATATATATATATATATATATATATATATATATATATATATATATATATATATATATATATATATATATATATATATATATATATATATATATATATATACATATATATATATATATATATATAAATAAATATATATATATATATATATATATATATATATATATATATATATATATATATAGAGAGAGAGAGAGAGAGAGAGAGAGAGAGCCTTAATACGGTCATACACCTTTCCCGCCCTAAAAAAGGAATTAAGTATTAAGTGACAAAATAGCATGAAATGTGGCATGAAATGACGTTTTTACATTTATTTTCAAGTTTTAGCTACCAAAAAGTATTTCAAGATAATTATTTCAAAACTTGATAGATAAAATTCGATGCCAGATAAATAATAAATAAATAATACTGGTATGTAAACTTGGAAAAGAATGTGAAAACGGCATTCAATATGTTTAAAACCTACTAAACAGCACCAACAGTTTTCTTTTTAGTGTAGCCATTCAATGCCCCCGTAAAAATTCCGAGATCCACCCAACATTGATTTGAGGTTTCCATGTCTACCCAACAAATAGTAACAAATTGTTATTGTGTCTATCAATGTTTATTCAACGTCTTTCACGTCACGTCGTTGTTTGCGTGTTGTTTAGAATTGTTTGACCTTGCTTTTTGTGGTGGCAAAGAAAACCTCATGTTTCTCACGTTCAATCAGTATCTTTGGTGAAGCGTTGACAATACGCACAGAAAATGACTTTCTATGGGCGTCGTTTAACCACTGACTATGTAGCATCGACAGAATACTCTCGTTTCGACTTCCATAATCAGCCAACCCTAACCTAAACATGCGACTCTATCCAGCCTTCATGGAATTCACATTTGCTGGGTCAGGTAATGACTGCATCGTTAAGAAATTGATGTTTTCTTTCATATTTAAACCGCTATTTAAACCCTGAGATGTAAAGGTGTCATTCTTAAATTATCAGTTATTTCTGAGGGTGATTGGTTACGATAGAGAAATTAGTTTTCTATGGGCATGGACATAGCAAAGTTCTGTGCGTAATATTCTATATTCCTTTTCATTTTTGAAATGACGTTTCTACAGGCTGCGACGTAAAAGAGCCCTTTCAGCTTAATGCCTGGCTTTACAATTATGTTATTTTAAAAGTAGTGGGTATAAATATATAAATTACCTTTCTACACACATTGAAAATCGATGCAACAACATTAGATGCAATGATTTTAAATCTAAAGTCTTTTAATATTTCCACAAACTTCTACAGTGGCCACCAAAGAGAAACTTGTTTGCTTAGCACCAGTCCCCGTGTCAAGCTTTCTCTTATCATAAACTTCCTGCCATACTCTATCCGCTTTCTGCAAACACAAACATCATGGCGTTAGTACAGCCATCATTTGCATTATTTGTTGCATCCACACCTGTGCGAAAGAACAGGCCATTGGTGTGCTTTACAGAGATTTGGACGTTACTTTCTATCTCAGACTGCACGGATAGACTGCAGTAAATATGTCACCGCTTTTCACTGGGCTGATTATATTTATGGGATAGACGAGTTAGATTTTCAGTATTTCAGTATTGAAAGTTCTGAACATGCTGGGATAGAGATATATGTTAAATTGTAACATTTCAGAACGTTTTCAAAACGCCGAAATCTCTCAATGAAATCTTGGCGTAGTTCATATTTCTGAACATAACAGTAGGTCTAAAATAAATGAACTATTAAGATTTTTTCTGCAAAATGTGATTGAAGTCATTCGAGAAACATTTATGTTTACTATATTGAAGCTAATTTTCGTTCACAGATTTAGTTGCCAAAAAAGCGAATCACCAACGAAATACTGTTGATCATGTATTGTAAAAGTAATGTGCGTTTTTTCTCAATGTGCAGATATTTCAGTTATAACATTGTAAAGACAAATGTGTAAATACATACATTTATTTTGCCTCATTTTGCCTCCATCCGTCGTTTTGCTTGTGCAACGAAAAGTGAAGTTTTCTTTATATATACTTTCACCCTGGCTCTGCATACAGAAGTGGTTCTTGGCAGATCTCTGTTATCAGAGATGTGGCATCATTTTTCCTCTTAAGCATTGCAGAGTCAAGTTGTGCGAAGAACGATCCAACTATGCAAAAATCGAAATCCAACTTATAAAATAAGTTCTTTTTCGTCAATTTCCGTAGTTACTCTGACTTCGGGCTATTTTCTGCAATTTGCTTTCTTTTAGACCTTATCAACTCTATAATTTAAGTTTGATTTGGACTATTTTATGCCTAATTAGATGTTTTTATCAGCGTTTTTGATTATCTAATAAATTTTGTCAATAACTGTCTAGTGGAGAAGGTAGAATCCGTCACGAAGAACAGTTGTTAGGAACATCTCGTACGGGTATTTTGGCTTATAAGATTCTAAGATAATGATTTCGATAATTTACATTCTCGTATGTAATGAGTTGTAATTTTGTCCCTTTTTCTTTGTAATGTCTCCTTTCTGTTATTTTATCGTTCTATGCAGCTACAGCCCAAGTGTTGTGTTCTATTTATCAACCCATTTTGATTCCGCCATAATAGAACACGAATACTAATTTTGTTACTCTGCTTTCCTTCAGCTTTAAAGGACCTGAAAGAACAACAATAGTCACTGGGTATTTTATGGCTGTATCTCGTCACAAATATCAACTCTACGCAAAATCACTTGATAACAATAACATCCATGTTTATGCAACTGTTCAGTGAGAAAGAACACGTTACATCAGCCTTCATTGTTCAAGTCGAAGCTGGCATACTTTGATTGTCACATGTAAGCTTGTACTGTTCGGTTGTAAACTAAGAAACTGTAAATATATTTTGTCTTTGTTTTGGTGAATTAGAACATACACAGGGCAAACTTGACAACGCGAGATTTCAGCTGTCCTTATGTATGTCAGTTATAGTGGTAATGCAGTACTGGTTGCTGAAAAAGATAATTATCGGCTTTAAGCGAGAACTGTTTTGTAGTTAGCTGCACCTACACTGGCTATGGTTACAAGCAAGGCCGCACCAACATTTCAGGTTATAGTTGATTGATTTTAAGGTATATCAGTATGCAGATCAAGAGTGCCTTAAATCAGTTATGTCTAATTACAGCCAGTCTGTATCCTTGCTTCTAGAATGAATGATAGTAATATATATCATTTAAATATATATATATATATATATATATATATATATATATATATATATATATATATATATATATATATATATATATATATCATTTAAATAAATATATATATTTCTGTGTATGTATGTATTTGTATGTATATGTGCTGCAGTGAATCTGTCAAATCAATGACATAACAAAGACACACAGGAAATTTTAGTGACTTCATAAAGTCATTCACTTTAAGCCTCCTCAATTTGACTTATTAACTGGAATGAGTGCGCCTTTATTTTTGAAATCCTCGTTGCTAATTGTAATATTATATGCCATGATCAATACAGCTCATTGGCTTTGATTGATCTTTCAAATATTTCACTTATTCCGTTGATGCCAATAATTCAAATTCAATAAATTGCCCTGCGCTGTAATCTTACTGTGGGGAATTGCATGATCTATATTGATTTTGTTTGATACATCTTTGGCGTTCACCGATTTAATGCATTGTGAAATTGATATTCTGGACTGCGACTGTGTTAAGATGGTCTTGCAAACATCGCTATTACTTTTTCGTTCACGTTCGGATATTTTCTTACGAACTGATGTGCAATGGAAATTAGGCTGTGATGACATTAGTTTTTTTCGTTAAGAGATATACTCCAGTCTGTGATAGGATTATTGGATGGGGTATATCATCTAGCCAAAATTTTCAACCTATCATACTTAAATTTCTCTTGACCTTAATTCAAAAATATACTGCATGTCAGTACCATGCGAAAATCAACGAATAAAGACCATTTACTATTTTAAGCGAATCTATTAAAGCCTGGCAGAAAATGTTCATGCTTGCGATGGAAAGCTTAAAATCACAATAGCAGCAGTATACAACATCCTGCATTGATTACAAAGGAATAAATACATTGATTACAGAGGAATACGAATTGTTTAATACAAGACAGGTCAATAACATCACAACCCGGAGAGCCTCAATTGGACATGGTTTTACAGTAACCAACGAAAAAAAAAGAATAATGACACTATCACAACAGTTTCCAGCACCTGACTGCAGTAAAAGCAATGCATCCGTAAATAAAACTATAGTAATTCTCTAAAAGTACAACGAAAAACCAATGAGCTATTGAACAATAAGGAAAATCAAAGAAAGCTAGTTCTATTCTAATTAAACTTATTTTAGTGAAGCTATCAAATTTTTCCGGCTTCATAAAATCATTAAAATTTACAGTGACTTTACAATGTCCCCAAGAGAACCAGTGACTTTATAAAGTCACCGATTTGACAGGTTCAAGGTAACATATATATATATATATATATATATATATATATATATATATATATATATATATATATATATATATATATATATATATATATATATATATATATATATATATATATATTTTAACCACTTGGCTTCTATCTTACAATTCAATTCTCTTATCGCAGAATGTCTTTTGTCTCTTTCAGTTGGCCCTTATCTTTATCTCACGATCTTAGCTCTTAGAATTATAGGCATAAAATGTTAAAATTATATTACTCTGGATATATCAAAATGTCATAAATTGATGAATTCACGGCTGTAACTAGGAAAGTTGTACAGTTATAATTTCCAAGCAAAGGCTTACAAAGTACAAACAACACAAGAAAGCTCATAGCCGTTGACATAAGGAGGGCATTTCAATGAACCACACACAGCCTCCACAACATAGAAAAGACCACCATCATTATCTTCGCTTCCTCCGGACAGAGATTCTTGTTCAGCATCCAAACACACAAACGTGCTCCCTTTTTGCTTATAACGTTGAGAGACAAGAATCCCATAGTACTCCCTCGTCCACCCAACAGGGCAGGTTTGTTTGGCAGGAATCATCACTTGACGAGATCTCCCAGAAACATTGCATAAAACACAGGGGACATCGTTGTCGCTTGTGGAAGAAGGCCAAAGTGGTGAGTCGTCTTCGTACTCGACCCCGTACATGTAGCTATCAGTTTGGAACCCAGCAGTTGCATCCTCCGGCCACTCGACATCTTGTGGCAAGCACTGATAATCCACACCACCACCATTATCATAATTAGCTTTCCCAGCATAACCTGTAAAAACAGCAGTGTAAAATGTTTCCATCATTCATAATACGCTACATTTATTTTGGGTCTAACCTCTCTGATCGATAGATTTTGGTTGTGTACCTTTATGACGGGGAGAGTGTTCTGCGTAGAATGCCCAGGCGTTTATTTTTGAGAATAATCTTTGTTATATGTTTTAGTGTTTCCGCCTAATTGTCAAAATGTATTCAAAAGAGAACACTATTGCTTCGCTAAGTATCAATTGTTAATTACTTTCTTTGTGTCCTTAGTCACATGTCATTGCAATATCAGAAATACAATGCACCTAGAAAGGTCTATGATTGATTTTAGACATTAAGAAACAAGTTCTGGCTGTTAAGCCAACCGATCGCACCTACCAACACAGTCGAAAAGCTACTTACATGAGTGCGAAAATGTTACAAAACAAAAGTGTAAAGTTTTTTATTATAAGCAAACTTTTCCTATGGATACAAACATCATGAATCTTTTTTAAATTTTTCCATGGAAACTAGAAATGCAATAACATCAACATCAATGAATAGCGGAACACAATGAAATTATAGAAAAACAACTTCTAACTGCCCTGAGAAAGTATTTTAAAGCAGCTATTTAAATTTAATTAAGACCATTCTCAATACTCATCCTTTTTCCTGTGAAGATACAAAACTATTTTTAAGAGTGCTGGGATAGCCGTCTGGTTCCTTATTGGTGTATACTTGAATAATAATTTTAAAGAAAATTTGGGTTCCATGTCGCCGTATCATGAATTTCTAAGAGAATGGTTTAATTAATATAAATAAATCAAAATAAGAGTTAAATTTTCTCAATTCTTTCTTCTTCATAGTAAGACGGCATATTATAGTGGGAGAGCAATGAAATCTAAAAAGGGAATTTATATGATTGGAAGATTTTGTAGGACTCTATTGATTTGAAAAATTTTTCCGTGCATTTTGAAATTTGAGGATTTATACCCGATAAACAGAACGTAAAGAATCAAATGTTAACCACATTAGCACTCTTTGAGTGGTGATAAATCAAATGGTAACTGTATTAGCACTCATTTAACAGTCTTGATCATTTATAAATTTCTAGCTGTTGCAAACATTCTGAGCCGACTTAATAAAAAAATTGTTGATATCGCCAGAGCAGATTTCTGAATCACTTACTCTTACGATGCGTGCTATTTTCCTCTAGTCCCAAACCCTGCTTCAATTGGGTATTGTTTATTTCCCTATTTATTTCTATTTACTTATTCGATATTGACTATATTTACTTATTCGTTTTAATATATTTTACTCCTGCAAACAGTTGGGTTATCAAATCCCTATGAGCATAACATTAATTATTTTTATTTTTATACTAGGCACCTTAGTCGGTCATGAGTGAGGATTACACGCGTGGGGGAATGAGAAATGAAATCACTAGAATATTGTCACGTTTTAAACACATTCCCGCGAGCCCATCCATGTTAGTAATGATTTTCAATCACACCGAAGGGCTAAATCCTATAATTACATCGGGAATAAAAAAAGTGAAGAATGAACTTTTTGCAGTATTAATATGTTTTTTCGTGCTCATTTGATGCTACATGGCACTACGCCAGAACATTTTGTACCGATAGAGAACAGGCGATTGTCGGTTGTTGGTTATTGTGAAAATATCCCACTTTGTAAAAAATGGAGACAAAAAGGTATAACAACAATTTACCATGATAGACGAGTTGTGCTGTATCAGGGCATTCTGTTCTTCCCCAGCGTATGTATGTAGTGCCAACTGAGTTTGAAGCCCCATTACCACCCGATGGAGTGGCACTGGATGTTGTTGAGGAAGTCACGGCGGTGCGTAATAACTCCCCATGAAGTTCAAGCTGAGACTGCTGATTGCGAATGAGTGCTTCTAGCATCGCTATTCTCGATTCTAGATCTTCTCTTGGGGCACACACTTCTGTGTTGCTTTGCTTAGGCACATGAAATGTGTATGAACAGCTATCAATGCTGCTGGTTGTTTGCTGACTCCAGCAACAAAAAACCCAACTCATTACAATAACCAGCACTCTTGGAGCCATTTGACTTATATTCCAGGAATATTTTTACGCTTTTTGAAACAAGCGTGCTATTGCATAAATTAGTAAAATGTAAAAGAACTCTCATAAAAGCCTTGTTGCTTTGAGATGTCAATTTGTTCCAAATTATAAAATTAAATATAAACATCAAGCCAGAGTTACTGACGTTGTTTTCATACAAAGACTATCAGTCGGTTCTGTAGATATGTTTGGAGATAAATGAGCAATACATTACAGAAATAGAAAGTGAAATGAATCTTGTCATGCAGTGCAATGCATCCCATTCAGAGTGTTTCTTTTTATTAGTGTTTATCAGTGCATCATTTATGTTTTCAGAAGACGAAATTACGCTTTAAATTGTTTTCTACACTTGCCCTTTGTTGTATAACTGTGTGCCTATTACGCCACTCAAAACCGGTTTTTCTAACATGAATTCTAACATAGAGATCACACTGTTGCATAACATTGGAGAAAATCATGTCTTATCCTAAGTACGACAGCGTGACACAGCTATGGATTTAAACAAATTAGCAAAATACATTCAGTATCACTAGATTATATTTGAATTAAAAGCCGAAATAATGTTGCAGTACTATCAACAAGGTCTGAATTTGTGACATTTACATGACTTTACATGACATTCTCTTCACGGCGGTTTATAATGAAGGAATGAAAATAAAAGGGACTGAGAAATAGCAAAACAGCTATGGAGATCTACTTGGAGAAGGCGAGAAAAGAAAAATGAAAACGAGAGACAGAACGAAGAGAAAGCAGATTACTTCCTACATTACACATAAATATGACTATTTTCCTTAAGTATTTGTCATCATATACTTTTATAAACCGAAATAACCGCATGGGCTGTTTCGAGCACTGAATTTAGGTTTGAGCGCCAACGATTTTTGCTCTTTCATTGTTCTGACAGACATGTAGATGGATTTTCTAGTGTACATGCGGGTGTATTCAATTTCCTGTCAAAATTATCAGCACACTATTTTATGCATCAATACACCCGCATGTGCAGTTCCTACCAACGAACATTTCGTGGCCGATTCTACTTTCTACTGCACTCAAGAATATTAGCAACTGCATTCAGCACAGATAACATTAAATAATATAGCTAAATGGTATAAATTTCTGTTAAAATTTATAAACGGTTGGAAAACAGTATCTTATTTGTATTATCTCTCATCCATAAGTTTGGTCATTAGTTGCGCCGAATAAATAAGAAATAACACCCATTTACTAAGATAAACAATAATAAATATATAATAAATAGCACCCATTTACACAGTTGTTGGCTTTTCTTACAATTTCGCTGTTCCGTTACAATGCCTTTATTTAACCAGCCACCAAATAAAATATGTGCTAATGCCGGATAAACGTCTCATTTTGGCTTACTATAGAATTTAAATCAACGTCGATTATCTGTCGACGATACAGTGTCGACAGATAATCAACACTGTAAATGAAGTTTTCGGTGTGACTATTTCTGAAGCCATATGGCCCTACGGACCGACCCCGAAGGGGGAGGTCCGTACGCGCCCGTAGGCTGAAGGCAACAAAAATATAACTCTACGCAATCAGAATGATGTATTGCTTTTATTATATGCCTGTTTTTGTTATATTTTTCTCCTTTGAAGCATTTTACAAAGCACTATTTTTGTTTTCATTATGCTCAGTTGAGGCCACCCGGTAAAATTAATGCGGTCAGAGAGGTCGTTTTGTGTTTCTTGGTTTTGAAAATCAACTCACTCCGACAGATCTCCTGTGTCCCACCCCGAAAACCGAACCCACAGGAAATTGGATCAATCCATTAATATTTACCTGATTCTTAGTAAAAATGGCCATGAAATTCACGATATTCATCTATTTTTGCCGTCTTTTAATTCAGACTAAAAACTCCAAAAACATTGTCTAATATGTAATAAATATCTTAATGTTCCTTTTAAATTACTGCTTTTAACATAAACTCAGAACTTTAAGGGCATTTGTATGTTTACATTTAGCCACTTTCATTGGTGAAAATGGTCGACCAGAAAAACATCTGTCTTTTCCGGTACAGTTGTTTGACCCAGTTTCTCCGAAAAAATACGTGGTTCTGTTTACTATTGTGAATGTACGTATAAGGGAGCGCCATGCAATCTGTCCATTCATAATGTACTGGTTCGTTCTTGTCCAGCATTTCCTTGCACGTGGACCTCCATGCATATAATAAATAGCAAGACAAGGAAAAGTGTATATCCACCTGCCAAACTTACAACTAAGCAGTATATTCTTATGTGTGACTATCAACGTATGCCTTTGTAGTTTTGTCACGGAAACTGACCTAAAGTGTTCTTTTCTTTTGAACAGTGTCAGGAACATGGATGCTGGTGTTATCATGTCTCAATACGTCCAAAAAGATTTAAAATCTTGATACATATAAATACTGCATAAAATACTACATATTGACATTGCCTGAATGAATATAAGCCACAACACATGCCTTCGTTAGAGAACGTTAAGCAATTGGTAACAATTACCACACACTTTTCTGCATCTGAACCCTATAGACAATATCCATACCATTGCATAGTTTATGATCTAAAATATTAAATCGTTATTTGCATGCACATATCCTTGTAACAGGGTGATCGTTAGTAAGTGATAAAGGAAATGAGTACATTGTTAATTATCTTGATATGTTAGTCATAACGGTCTTTGTAGGGTTATCACATGGGAAACGCCCTCATATCAATCTTAACTACCCTTTCGGGAATTTAAAATCAGAGTTTCAACAGAGGCACTGATGATAGTGCCTGTTTTTTTGTCCAATAAAGAGTTGGATACGGAAAAGATTCATTTGTTCCATATCAGACGTCACTTTCTGCCATATCGCCATAAAGATATTCTAGCAACGTTTCCCGTCATATACATTGGGCTTTGTAGAAAAACAGACAAATGAAGAAAAGCGAGGGAATATTTTGGAAGCTGCTTTATTGGATGAAATGACAAGAACACTCGTGTTTTTTTCACCGAACATCATTTGGGTGATTTCACGGCTTAAATACCATTCGTGATTCACATGACATTGATGTAGTTGTGTTATTATATTTCAACGTCACATCTGGAATATATGACAGGTTTGTAAGATCATGCATGTAATAACAAAGCCATTAATGATGCATTACCTTGTTATGTGGAAATTTCAAGTGATAAAATGTAACAAAACTTAACATGGCTATTTATTTCATATCAAGACTTATGGCCATTTTGCTGCGGTGGCAAATGCTCTGGATTATAGAGAAAACGCTCGAGCCATCACTGTTTGTCGTAAACAGGCTAGACATATTTGTACCGTGCGTCTTTCATGTCGTACATTTCTGTTTTGTAGAAAATGCATTTTTACGGACACAGAAAATTTAAGCTCACAGCTGAGAAAGTTTTCCACATGCATGCATAAATTATCTGGTAGGTTTTTAGTTTTTGTTTACTGAAACAACAATGTAGTTCTTTGTATCTCATTGTATCTCTCCTTAATATTTTAAGCGCCTCTTTAAAGGCTCATAGTTTCTCGAAAAGAGGCTCAGTATCTGGTCTTACAGAAGCGCTTTTGTGATACTCCGGCAATTTTGTGGTATTGAAGAAGATACTTCTAAAGAATCAAAACGAATGAAGGAAGTCCCTACACTAGATTGCTTTACTTATTGCCTTAATCGGTGAACTTTTCCTACTCAGATAATGTGACTATTAAGAGGCGGTTGTGACACATAATGAGCAGTATGTCACTTTGAGTGGCCTTTCGTTATATTTAGCGTTAATTTGTAAATATTCAGCATTAATTCAAAACACAGGAAACACAATAAATTTTCCATAGAACTCTGCCAGTTAAAACATTGAAAACTTGTATTCTGTTGTCAGAATGCAACAGAATACACTGATTTTCATCTTTTAACTGTGTCATATATCACTAAATACTGTCAGTTTTGAGGCCTGCATAAAAACCCTTGATAGGGCTCAAGACGATAAGTATGACGTATAAAGCTTTTATAGTAAAAGAAATATTTGGTTTTCTTCTGGTTTGTTTGCAATAAGTTCCAGTTTTCAAATCGTTCTTCAATGTGACGGTTTTTACATATGGTTTTTAAGTTGTAATATAATGTTCATTTATTTGAGTTCACAGCAGTAGAACAATGTATTGATTAAACGTAACGACATCATTTATTTCAGATGTTACACAAAGGCTTAATTTACATATTAGTTCATAGGATAAAGGTTAGGGAAACCAGTTTGGAGAGGCAAAAAATACCAGTTTAATAAACCAGGAATAAAGTATTTCCAGAACTTCGTTGTACAGGTAAATAAATGGCACACCCTTTGAAGAAGCACAAGAGTAAATTATTACCACATCAAAAATAAACTGGATACAAAAGTGTTCGTTATTCTGATGAATTTGGCTACGTTTTGCTGCTGAGGCCATCACACAGCCAACAGCATTGATAGCTGTTCATACACATTCTATGTACAAAAACAAAGCGATACAGAGGTATGTGTCCCAAGAGAAGCTCTGAAATCGAGGGTATCGGCGCTAGAAGCAGTCATTCGCAATCAACAATCTCATCTGGAACTTCAAGCAGAATTACTTCACACCGTTGTGGCATTATCGACAACATCGAGTGCGACTTCAACTACTGGTAATTCGGATTCAAGCTCAGTCGGCATCACGTACATAAGCTGGGGAAGAACGGAATGCCCTGACACAGCACAACTTGTCTATGTCATTTTATCCTTATTGTTGTCAGTTTTCGCTACTAGCAAAACTTAGATATTTTTACAGAAATCACTTTTGGTGAATGAGATATTTGCTTGTTTATTTGTTTCAAGCACTAAAGCAATTTTTCGGAAAAACAAGTATCAACATTTTCGAACAAGTAAATATTTAATATCCCGGGTTGACGATTTTGACGAAAATCTACTCGCTGACATAAAAAATTTTATGTTAGGCCAGAGCGTTCGCCAGAGCTAAAATATTTCGGGCGTCACATAAAGAGCGTCACATTATGACCTTTTGAATTGTTAGGCATGCACTGTTTCAAGTCTCAAATTGCAAGAGTATGGGGAAAAATCATGCATCGATGGTGGAACTTAATTTATCAGCTTATATGTAATCTTTTTTAAAGATTGCTATGGCCTGTACTTTCGATCTCCGCATTACAAGCACTTACTTGTAAAACCGCGAATAGTGGTTAATTTAGCCGTCTAGAAGAATGATTAGGTTTAGAAGATATATTAAATTTACTTTGTATTGTTTTCTCCTTGCTATAAGAGCATTAGCCCATCATTTTCCTGAAATGTGTTGATATAAATGTAACAGGCAGAGACTTCTCATATACGTTTACAGTAACAAGTACGCGTGAATCGCGAGACAAAAATGTAATTGGCAGGACGTTTGTGATCCAAAACATTATTGAGTTACTGATTATTGTGATTGATCAAATTGATCACCTAGTGCATGAATATACGCCAATAAACAATCCATTACCTCCGTACCATCCTGTAAAATGGTATCAGCAAAAGAACAATTGTATCATCTCTTTTTAAAATCGCTTTAACGTAGCATTTTAAAAAAATGTCAGAAGAAGAAACAGCACAGTATATAGGCAAACTGTTGAAACTGCACTGAGCTATTCAGCAGCACTGTGTATCTTATCTCCATGGAAATGTGAATAAACAATAAACATTCATAAAGTCATGATTCATAACAAAGGATGCAATTAAGAAAGTGCATGCTATTTTATTATGGAATTTTTTTTCGGATTAATGTGAGTCGGTATACAGCTGTATTGGTAGATGTAAACATAGGACTGAGCGTGGTAAAAAGTTTGTTCTTAATATATCACGAACTGTCATGAACATTTCTATGCCAAGTTTTATCCTCAGATCGGTATCAAATGCGACTAAGATCCAACACCAACAACACCATCTAGGTCCCCGTTACGGCTCTACAAAAATACAAAATGTCTATTGAAGATGTCATATATAAAACTAAAATTCAAATGATTTTACTTAACGTTCCTGCCCGGTTGGATGGACGAGGGAGTACTGTGGCCTTCTTATTTCACAACATCATACTCATAAAGGGAACACGTTTGCGTGCTTGGACGCTGAACCAGAATCTCTCTCCGGAGGAAACGAAAATAAAAATGGGGGTGTTTTCTATGTAGTCGAAGCAATTTGTAGATCATTAAAATGCCCTCCTTATGTCAACGGCTATGAGCTTTCCTGTGTTGTGTGTACTTTGTAAAACTTCACGTCAAGAATAAAAATGTAAAACTTTATATATCGCAATTCGCAAAAAGTCAACAGAGTATCAATAAGTCTATAATCAATAAGCTGCATAACAGCAAACATAATGTACAAATACATGCATGGATCAATAAGGTAACATTTTAATGATATATTACAGCTTTGCCGTACGTACTATTTGTCGGCACAGCTTGTTTGTACTCTTACTTGAATGTTTTACTATATAAACAATGACAAAGGTAAGTTAAAGCAATGAATTTGATACATGGTATTTAAACTATAAGAAGGAAATAGACGTATCCAGATTTTACATTTATATCGACTATATTATGAATTATTCCAGTTTATTGATTGCAGACTTAATGCCACTGTGACCTGTTGTGTATTGACTGCTTCTGTTTGCAAACTCTCTTATTCCGTGACGCTTGCCTTGTACATACAAAAGTGCGTTACATATTTCAGTGTCTGGTATTTTTCATTCAGTATCAGAGAAATTAACTGAATGATATTGTTAAACAAAATCGAAAATAGGAAATAGGAAACATCATTCTGTGAATCCTGTTTGAAGGAGATCAAGATATTGAAATTATGTGGTATTGAGTTCCCAACTGTATACCAGCTCATACTTTATTTCATTACATTTAGGCGTTGACTGTTTGGTTCGTGCATTTTGTTTTCTTTCTTTCTGTTTTTTTTTAATCAGAGGGAGGGGGGGGGGGGGGTGTCGTGGGTAGATGAACAAGACGAGACATAAATTTGCCTTGCTTTTCATGCACAATTTATAAACCCTATTGAACTTTCAATTGAAATAATTTAACGCTGTAATTTCAAGAGAACGGAATAATTCTCTGCTTTCAGTTCAAGTTGACCAGTTACACTCACTGTAATTGATCATTCAGTGAACTTAAACTTAAAACATTTAGAAATGAAACTTAATGATGCCAACATGGAATACTGAGATGAAGAGTCAGAAATCTTCATCACTCAAAATTGAGGGACAAACACAACTATAGGACGATTGGCAGATGACCTACAATACCTACAATATTTTATTTAGTAACCAAATCAAGCTATTAATGTACCATCTGAGTAATCCTTACAGCTTACTAATTGGCATTTAATCCGGCATATTTAGTTACCGTCTCTTCCCAGGTTCCACTGCATATTAAATGGAAAATTTTCAGTTATTACCTGAATAATTTAATGGCTTTTTAATTATATCATAAATAAATCTTAGGTATTATTTCGCGAGAAAGAGAGTTTATTTATATTTTGATATCTGCAATTGGGTTTTGTCTCTAAACAATTACCATTTGACATGAAAATTGGCGGAGTTAGTCATAATTGGAAGGGCCTCATATCAGTCGCTACTGTCCGATCGTAATGTTACCGGTGTTTTAGATTTTTACCCATGAAACTAATTGTTTTTAGTTGGATAAAGAAATGGGTGTAATATTGTATAGTATCTCACTTTGCTTGAATGTTGTTTGCTCATTATTTGCGATTTTTCGTCATAGTAACTTCCCACTATCGTCTTACCCCAGTTTATCCTCACACTCACGCATTTTCCTTATAAATCAAGTTCGCATCTTGCAAGTACAAACTGCTGTGATGAGCCTGAAAGCTATTGACGTTACAATATAAACTCAGTAAGAAATGAAAAATTACCAAGGCGTAATTGTTTTGAAAAGGTTATATATTTACACTCTAAATTGTGCATGTTGTAAACTTTTTTTGGACAATGTCTGCTCTTCGGACTCGAGCACAGCTGCGAAAGATAAACCAGATTCAGTACTACCGCGTGTTGCCGGTGGGCTCCTGTGGTACTAGCTTTTTGTCGTACTGAGAAAGAAACTGTTTTATTTACCTTGATTTTAAGTTTTCATCTGAGAAATCGGACGAAAGCATCACTCATTCTTTATTGAATCATATAAATGTCCTTTAGAACTGAGTAATCATTGAGTTCACGAAATCCTTCCTGAATTCATGTAATGGTAAAACATTAAAATATTTTCTCATTGCTCTTAGTGGAATTGTAAAGTTAAAAGTTTTTATTCATTTCGAGTTCAAAGCAGTAATTTCCAAAATGGTTAATAGGAACAAAATTTAAAATAAAACTCTCCAACAGTTTCAGTACTTATTCCGGCTCATTTCGGCTCATTTCTTTTGTGTAATTTTTATTTTTAACCCTCCTATTTGGGCTAAATGCGATTAGTTTATGAATAAATTAGGTTTACAATATTCATTTAGTGGAGGTTAAAATAAAGTTGGTCACAAAATTTCTATGCTCGTCTCCAGGTTCAGTGCTCGAAAAAATGTTTGCGGTTATTTTGATGTGTAAAAGTATATGATGACAATTTCGAAAGGAAGATATTCATGTTTATTTGTAATGATTTGCACCGGCAAGTAATCTTCTTTCAATCGGTTTTTCTCAAATATGCCCTCATACCTGTTTAACTAGATCTCAGTCTTTTGCACCACAACTAATTATTTGATAATACAAGGATCTGGGTTTTAGAGCAAGTAAACATGTAATATCTAATTGCATCAGGATTGAAAATTAGCGTGAAACCCAGCCTCAGACATCTTGACAATTTTGTCTAGGTTGAGATCGGGACTCTTGGAGGGCCAGTCTAAAACCGCTACGTTGTTATATTCCAGAAAATTGTTCACAATGCGCGCTATGTAGTTTCGCGTTGTCATGAACAAGAACGAATTCTTCGGACCTACGGCACCCGCATATGGCATGACGTGACGGGTAAGAGTTTATTGCAATACCTGAGAGAGTTCAGATTACCACCAATCACGACAAGTCTTTCCATTATTGCTGATCCCTAACCAAAACTATTACCCCACCACAACCGTACAGTTCCATCCGATTGATAACACTGGCATTATGTCGCCCCTCGCCAGTCCAACGCCATACTCTACGAGTCCTATTAATCGGTGCTAGACAAAACTTTGCCTCACCCGTAAACAAACAGGTATTCTATTGATTACTGGCCTATCAGGAGTGCTCGTTCGCCCATCGCAGATCGTTGCCATGTGCCGCGGCTTCAACATTGCTCTTATTGAATGAAATACACCATCGATTGAACGATTTCGCGCAACCCTTTCCGAGAATGTCACAGCGCCTGCTCCACGCAAAGTCACAATTTGATTACGGAGATCTTTACCCACAGAATAAAATAAAACTTGCTTTAGAAATCAGAAAATTTCAGATGCTCTTTATTTATGGTACCAATTTCGAAACGTTTTGGTTGTACTGCCACAGAAAAATCAAGTTTGTACTATGATCGATTCAGTTAACATCATACCATTACTCCCATCAAAATGCACAGATAAAAAATTCAGCGGTATGCTGTAATATAAATAAACAAAGCGGGTGCTCGATATTTGTTTACAACGTTAAACTTAACATTCAATTTCCAATTTCGAGCAGCACATGTCACGATATTACGATTTTTCTGTCGTGTTGTCACTAGTGGTCGCCACTCTCTCGGCAGATCATCACAACCATCAGCCTGGTTGAATTTCTTCCATACATTTGAAACTGCTGACTGTGTAATGCTCAAAGCAAGGGCATTTTTTCCTCCCTGTAGCAAACCGATTATCATCCCACGGTGGGCTTTACTGATTTCTCTCATTTTCGCCATGTTAAATGCCGATTAGACCCAACCGTTACATATTTTGAACCAGAGAAAATAGGCAGTACTGAGGCTGTACTGACAATTTTTCAGGGTAAAAAACATTTAATCACATTTCATTAACTGGCCATTTACTGCCGTGTGAAATGCTGACATGCGATTTTGGGTTTTGGTACGGTGAGATAAAACTCCGAATTTTAATGAAGGGAAATATAAAAAATTAGCAACTTTTTTGTTTCCTGTCTTAAGACCATTCTTTTCACTGGCCTTTAATTTGCAAAATAGTAGAACATGACCTAATTCTGGATCACCAACACCAATTCCAAACTTTATTCTACGACTGCATTTATATATATATATATATATATATATATATATATATATATATATATATATATATATATATATATATATATATATATATATATATATATATATATATATATATATATATATATATATATATATATATATATATACATGTATATATACAGTAAAACCTCGATAATTCGAACTGATAGGGACCGAAGGAATTGGTTCGAATTAACCGGGGTTCAAATTAACCGGGGATCGATTTTCAGTATAGGGGTTTTGGTTATTTATATAGTCAAAAAGTAATATATTTTGTTTAACAATATAAGGTGTCTTGTATGTATATCTGCGTGTATTTTAATGGTTTGAGACGCGAAATGAAGCAAATGTTAATGAACATAGCCCTTTTATTTTATTGAACTCAAATCTACATACATACATGTATGTAAAGTCTAATGCTACGATCAAACCACATGCAATTCTAAATAACATAGAAACTAAACTAAACACTGAACGGTCTCTTGGTCTACATAGAACATTCTGCACCAAAATTCACTGTTTCTTGAAGAGGTCTGTGATGTTCTTTTGCGTGGCACGGGTCGCGCGATGCCTTTCTAAGAAAGATATCACTGAGTTCATCTGGTTGAAGGCGTTATTGGCATTGGGGCATGTGCCAAGGGTAAGGCGAATATCCGATAAGATGGCGATTGCGGAGGCGATCGATGGAGGTTTTTTTTTTGCGGTTCTTCGATATCAGCTGCGTCCTCAGGTGGATCATTTAGCGTTCGGACTTCATCGATGATGCTGATGATCATTACAAAATTGCTGATCCCCTCCACCTTCAAGCTATTGTTTTTTCAAAGTAATCAAAGCGTGAGCAGAGGAGAATTTGAACATTCGTCACTCGGATCAACTAGCCTCAGATTATGACAATGAAGCAAATAAAAGATCAATGGTACGGTTCATCTATTATTTTAAAACATTGGGCTCAATACACAAAGGCCTAAATAGGACAGTTTTGAAACGCCAGAGTAAACCATGCCTGTATCAGAGTGATCTGTGTTCATATTTACCGATATTAAAATTGCAATTAGGATTAGGTTGATTTACATTCCGTCTTTGAGGTTTTATGAGTGTGTCCTTGGCGAAGAATTCCTGATATTTGGCTATTTTGGGGGGTCAAAATGGGTTCGAATTAACCGGGTCCCTGTTAATTCGAACTTTTCCATAAGAATACATTGGTCCCAAAATCGGGACCGGGCAAACCGGTTCGAATTAACCGGGGGTTCGAATTATCCGGGGACGAATTAACGAGGGGTTGAGATATATATATATATATATATATATATATATATATATATATATATGTGTGTGTGTGTGTGTGTATGTGTGTGTGTGTGTGTGTGCAAACAATTATAATCGGTTATGCGTCTGCAAACCGTTAATATACTAACGCAAAATACATACTGAAATCAGTTACTGGTTTGCTTGATGTGTCAGCGATTAAATGATGCTACTTTGATGTACTTAATGTTGGTAGAACAAAGCTGTGGGATTGTTAATAAAGCATTTAGATAATGAGCATGTTGTCATAGACCTGTTGGGTTATTGAAAGGGCCTCACATCAATCGCTACTGAGCTTTCGTAATTTTACCAGTACTTCAGATTTATGCCATGATAGCTATTTTCAGTTGGCTAGAGAATTGGGTACGGTAGTGATATTTTCCATGCCTCGCTGCGCATTAGTATTAATATGTCATTATTTGCGATTTTTAAGTTACTATTTTTATATTTTTATATCTTGTTCCTTCTGGTTATCCCACTCACATACATTACTGATATTTCAAGGTCGCATCTTGCAAACATAAACTGTTCTGATGAGTCTGTCAGAAAGCTATTTTATTTTGGTTGACGTTATAATAATAACTCGGTAAGAGATAAAAATTACTGAAGCGTAATTGTTTTGAAAATAATACTGTTGGTTTTTCATGTTATAAGTTGTCTTGGGGAATGTCTGTTCTGAGGACTGAGAAAATCTTCGTGCACAGTTGCGATAGTTTTCCATGTCCATTGTACTTAGCTTTACTTAAGCCAATTTCACTTAAGCCAGTTTTATTAAACTTAAGACAGAGAACGCACTTTTTTGGAGGGGGCATTGTGTAACTGAGAAGGGCAACCGTATGAAGTGAAATCCATTGTGTTGATACGTGTTTTGATCCTTTAAGTAGTTGTTACTCGTTGTTACTTAGAACTTAGAATATGCGACCGCCCCATGAGATATCTGATAGCTGAATTTTTGCAGTACTAAGATAAATATATGCTAAAACAAGTTTCCGGATTTTCGAATAAGTAAATGCAAAGCAGAATAAGTGAAACAGAAATGTACCTGCCCTGCATGAAAAAGATATCACATAAGTATTAATGAGCAGGACTGTTGTGTGAGTGGTTTGGTGATATAATGATATGTTAGAATTTAAATATTTGTTCTAATTATTTGACATACAATGTATCAACCCTCAAATTGAAAGAATAAGCGAAGACCCATGACGTCACAGGAGCGGAACCTAAATCATAAAATGATGTGAAATCCTCATTGTTTTCAGACTGCAGTAGCCCGTACACCTCATTGCCATATCTTTCTACATAGAAACCAGAAAGGATTGAACCGTAGAGAACTATGATTACGTTTAGAAAATATATATTTTTAATTTGATTATTATTGTATTGTTCATTGTTACACGCATTGTCTCTTGAATCACTAGAAACAAACGCCATTTTCACAAAAATAACGACGCAAGCATACGAAAACCTGAAAAAGCTCTTTTAAAAATTATATTAAATCATCGTGTTTTAAGAATACTCGATGAAGAAACACAGTATAGTGATAAATAACTTGCAAAATGTAATAAGTCAAAAAGCAGCAGTCTTAAATAATCATAAGTATCCATTAAAGCTTGAAAGATTGTAATAAAAGTGCTACACACTATTGGTTCTGCGGAGAAAAATTTGCCTTAACATTTCATTATGCAGCTTTATTGGTAGATGTAATCCTAATTGTCATGGAGATTTGTATGCCATGCATCATCCTCAAATTTTGATCAAATGCGAATAAGATTAAAGAACAAGAGACTACTGTACAACTGATACTTTGGGAAACCATATTATGTTTTTGTTCTGAATGTGTGCCATTATTTGTTACTATTATTAAGAATGCTTAAGTGTTTCAGGCATGCATCAATGTAACAGAAAAATATGAAGATAATAAGGAGTATCATAGCAAATACAGACCAAACCATTACATGTGAAATAGTATTTAGATCAAGTGATATAGCCACACCGCTACACATTCTCGACTGAGAGGTTAGATATAATAGTTAAAGGCTGTAGAATGGCATGAAAAATGGAAAACAAATTTACGAAATTTTTTATGTTGGTTGCATTCGTGAAGCAGGTCATACTACTGAAGCAGGTGTAGATCCTCAGTGCTTATCACAAGATGTCTAGAGGCCTGAGGGAGCAAGTTCCGAGGGTCAGTCTAGTAGCCACGTGTAGGATGTTGAATACGAGGGCATCTCACCATTGTGTCCTTCTGCCACGAACACCTATGTACTTTTCTTGGTTATCTGGGAGATCTTCAAAAATAATGATTTCTGCCAAACAAGCACGGTGGACGAGGGAGTAATATGGCCTTCTTGTTTCACAACATAAAGGGTGGTCGTTTTTGTGCTTGAACCCTCGACCAGAATCTTATCCGAACGAAGCGAAAATAAAGTTGGTTACTTTAGACAATCAAGTTGATTCGAACAGATTTTGCTATTTGCTATATAAGAGTCTCGATTTGATATTTGAAGAGTCCTTGCTTTATTTTGCCATATAGATAATCGAATGCCATTAGTACGTTAATTTTTGAGAGCAAAAGTATTATTTGTACCCTAAGTTAATATTTGCTCTTTGTATTTTTTATAGTTTTAGAAAACATTTGAACCTAAAAGTGTTTTGCGATACATGTAACTTTTTAAAAAAAAATACACTAAATATATATTATACCTGAATATATTTAGATATCTAAAGAAAATACATTTCAAAATCAAAAAGTACTTGCAGACAGAAAAGACATTTACTGATATTAAATAGTTTAAAAATATCTATTTGGCTTTTATATATCAAAAGTTACATTCACGTTTTTAATTGAAAACTCTCATATGTTTGCTATCAGGGCATGCTGTATAAGAAATAATGAGTAACTGTTCATATGTTTACATTTGAAAAGGTCATTTTTACGACATGAGATATAAAAGCGTCATTCAAGCTTAAGTTAGCACATATTATAATCTGAGGGTGCTTGGTTAAGACAGAGATATTAGTTACCGACAGGAATGTTCGTTGCATACTGTGTGACCAGTAAGAGACCCATATTTATGTTTTTTACGTCTACTGACGGTGAACTAAAAGCATAATTTCAATTTAATATCTGGCTTAGCATTGTGTTATTCTAAGAGTAAATAAAAGAAGTAAATAACCTTTCTACGCACATAAAATTCCATACAACAATATTAAATGCAATTATTATAAATTTAAAGTCTTTAATATTTCCACAAACGTCTGTGGTGCTCACTACAAAGCTAAACCAAGCATGAATACAGAGAAACTTGTTTGCTTAGCACCAGCTCCCGTAACAAGCTTTCCCTTGTCATAACCTTCCAGCCAGACCTCATCTCCTTCTGCCAACTCAAACATCATAGCATTAGTACAGCCATTCTTTGCGTTATCTGATGCATCAACTCGTGTACGAAACAGCAGGCCATTTGTGTGCTTGACAGAGACGTGGGCGTTACTTCCTATCTCAGACTGCACGGATAGACTACAGTAAATAAAGCATAATATGTCACCGAACTGAATATACATAGATACATAAAAATTTCTGGGATAGGCGAGTTAAGTTTTTAATATTTTCGCGAGATTTTAACGAGTAACAAAATTACAGGCCAAAGACACAAAATTCATCTGTAGTGTTTCGAAATGTTTTACATTTTATTAATTTCGGTAAATTTCCCAACACCAATTTTGTATAACATTTATTAAAATTGAAAGTTAAAGCTAAAAGCATAATGCCACTGTAATGAAGCATATGAGAATTTAATGATTTCACAATGAACGCGTATAAGAAAATAATTATGTTATACTAAAAGCACTTAAGACGGTAGTGATGTTATAGTGAGACATCACATATAAGAACGTACCGGTGTACTGACAGACTATAAAAATAAAACAATGTTGTACTGAAAACAGCGTACGTAAAAAAGTAGACAGCATTAGCAGGGGCTACGAATATCCCGGTGTCAGGATTATAGTGGTTCCCTGTATTGATGGTAGTGTCGTCAAAAATCAAATGATCACCATTATTAAAGCTAACGTCGGAATCCGAAGGACTGCAGCTAAAGGCCACCATATTATCAAAATTACCTGCATTTGCACTCTGATAATCTAAACAAAAATACACAAGCAATTAAGTCTAATTTCTTATATATTGTCACCGGTTTAGTTTGTAGGTGTGCTTAAGCTTTCTGTAGCTTTGTGCTGAGCATGGTAAAAAGTAATCAATTGCATAATTTTATCTTCAAAAATGTCTATAAAGGAGAACATTGTTGCTTCAATCATGATAGAGTATTCTGTCACTGAAAGATAAAAATTAGAAAGACTGTTTGCGCACAGTTTCAGTTGCTTATTGTTACAGCAAACTGTACATTAGAGTGACTAACAACTTTTGGTACCGTTTTCTGAAGCAAAATCATATGCGTTGTGTTCCAGGTTCTGAACACGCTGGTATAACGACTCCATGGATAACTGCAGCATTTCAAGAACGTGTTCAAAACGCTCAAGTCTCTCAATGACAACTCGGTCTGAGTCATACTTCACAACAGAAACAGTCACTTTTGATTACGTTGCAAGAGCAATGATTTTTTTGCAAGCAACTAAAATAAGTGACATTTAATCCCTTTAAAACTTTTTTTGAACTTAAATCATTCATATGACATTTATTTTTTCTATTTTTTATATTTCCATTTTACTTTTCAAACAGGTAGAATGAGGACATTTTTGGCTGCAAAATACTATGTGTATTGTGTTTGTGTGTTGTGTGTGTGTGTGTGTGTGTGTGTGTGTGTGTGTGTGTGTGTGTGTGTGTGTGTGTGTGTGTGTGTGTGTGTGTGTGTGTGTGTGTGTGTGTATCTTACCTCTGTGACCGAAACAGGAACTAGAAAAAGAATGGCAAAGACAATGCTCGTGACATCCATCCGTCAATTTTCCTGTGCTACATACAAAATACAAAACTTTGTCTGAATATTCTTAGGAAATAACAGATACTTGTAGTTTAAACAAGAAATCGTTAAGTGCTATTTTAATAGTTCAATACTTTGAAAAGTAGCAGACTATTGTAGGCCTAATTATTGCATTTACATATATTGGGAACATACCAGGTGCATTTAAGAAGGCAACATTTTATCACCTAAGACCATATCATTTTGCCTCCACAACGCTGAGAGAATTATTACATGAAACAATTATGTTGACATCTCGCTGACAGACCTACTACATGAAACAATTAAGCATTAGACAATAGTCCAATCGAATTCTTCTTCTTCTACTTGCTTCACGCTAATCTGTGTCACCCAGTGAAATCGTCTGGGATCTGTATCAGGTCTGGGATTTTCCAGATCGGGTCAGGTTACCGAGTCAGATTATTATTATTATTATTATTATTATTATTATTATTATTATTATTATTATTATTATTATTATTATTATTATTATCACATAGCATTATTATTATTTCCATTTACCAACATTTCTAACGTTCCTCAGTATTTGATTTAAGTTTTCTGGTCGAATACTGCTGACTAATGGAGTGGTTAAGATGTGGCTATCCGACCTTTGGATGACGGAAGAACATCAAGTCAGTTAAAATACATCTAGAAGAAGTGTATATCACTATTTCAGGAAGGATTTGTATTACCTTTACCATTTATTCCTGAAGGCAGGGGAACCTTTTGGTCAGGAAACAGCCAACATAAATAAGTAAATAAATAAAACATAAATAAAATTTGTAGCAATTTATTCTAAGTTCTTGATGATGAGAAGTCTCTTTTGAGTTCGCTGACTGGCAGATTAGAGAGTATAATGATTAATCACATTGTATAATCCTTGGAAGATTTTTCTGTGTCACAATTATTAATCTATCTGGCTTTTTCCCAACAAACTACATTTAATAATTTAATATTTGCTGTAAACCATTTTGATATGTGAACAAATAATCAAAACTACAGGTACAGTCTTGGCACGTTCTTTTCAAAGCAAATCTCTACATAAAAATTCTGCATATTTTTTCTCGATTTACAAAAATCTTGCAAAATCTTGCAAACTTTTATACTCCTTTTATACAAAAGGAGGCGAAAAAAGACCTATGCAAATTATTCTTTAAAATTGTTTTTTAAAAGTTGGATAGAACACACGTCGCAAGGCGGACAAAACTTGATTATATTATATTCTTAGGGTTATCCCTTCCTGACCTCGTTTCGTTTGCTAAAGCCAATAAAACTAGATATTTTAGGCTCGCACTTCCTAGCTAAACTGTTGAGATATTCATAATCCTACAGACTTGGAGTGGGAGTGGGGTTTGATAGCCCACCTTTCCATCATCACCAGCCTTGCAGGATCGTTTATGTGAATAAAATTGTATAGGAGAGCATAAGGTGTTTTTTATTTCTCTGGCGAGCAAAATGAGCTATCATTATTCGCAATTTTTTTATGTCCACATGCCATGTAAGTTAAAACACCTACCTCTTTAATATTATGTGCATTGTGTGTTTGTGCTTTTTTAGTATTGCATGTCACATAACGTGTCATTAATTAGTTATTTGATTTATCTTTTTATTTAGGTTGGCGGGTCGAGGCAGATGACCGAAAGTGTTAGAAGACAGCGGATCAAATTGCCTACACGTCACTAAACTACGATGTATCTACCGATGAAATTCAATAATCGCATGCTTTTGATAGTTCTTAGTTTACAGAGTAGCACAAACGGATTGAGGTACACTTTGATTCCGACTGTTTCTATGTTCTTAAATTAATAAATGCGCATTGTCAAAAACAGTTAATCTGGAAATAAGATCGTCCTTCTCAAAAATAACAAGGTTTTGTTCCGTCTTGCAGAGGGGATTCTGTCCAAGTTTCTTACCCCCGATAAAGGATAAACAATATTCATAGATCTCTGCAAGACACTCCTTGATCCTGTTTGGTCTCCATCTGTATAGAGGTTCAAAGGAACAAAACGGGAAGCAATAAAAGTAGCCGAAGCAGACTGAACACTGGTGTTACAGTGGTTTTGGCTGATCAAACACTTATCATCCAAATCCGCTTTAATACAGTCGATAAAATTTGTCGAAAAAATTGAATTTTTCAACACATTTTGACAGCCCATGAGTAGATCTAAACAGTTATTTCAGCATGTCGTTAAATACTCTTGCATTGTAAAATTAATTACAAGACCACCGGTGTCGGAATGAGAAATATACGTTATGACTCGATTTTAGAGAATACATCTTTTATAAATCAAGGTGTATTTGTAAGAAACGAGTCTATGAACAGTTTACTTTTATCCAACACCGTCCTACTTTGTGTTTATGTTCACCGCGCTGTAAATTAGGTATTATTTGTTCAATCTGTGCCACTTTGAAATATTGTTAGTCTATGCATAGTTTTATCTTATTACAATAGGGTATGAATATTCTTTATAAATACTATTTATGGCCATTCTTATATTAATTAATTTCGATGTATAGTACATATAATCTTGATCAAACAAACATCAATCGACCAACGGTATTATCAGTTATTTACTTGATACAACGTATTTATGACAATGACACTGATACCTAATCAATTGCTAGTATGGCAAGATTAAGACATGGAGAAAATCAGTGGCCGATACAGATTTTCTTCACTGGAGAGGGAGGAGGGTACAACTTGAAAACAATTTACCCGAAGTGCCGAGTATAACCTTCTGTTAATAGAGCACAACGTGAAACAGTTTAATTTTTGACATTTTATTTGGGAGTTGGGAGTTGCAACCTCAGAACCCCTTTCCCCCCTTCCCTCATCGGTCCCTTGGATCTGGCTCTGAACATAATTTAAATGACCCAGAACAGAATTTGTACCATAAGTAATAAATCCATTGATTAAGTCAGAACGCGTAGAACATAGAGCTAATCTAAACGAGGGCTTCATTCCATTACTCTGTTTTTAATTAATTAGCTAGTTAGGTTCTCTATGATCCTTGCATTTACCTATTCAAAAAACGCATTTTATTCCAAAAAGGGTTACAAGCAATTAAACTGTGAGAAGGGAATGGAGAGTTTAAATATTGTTGCAAAAATATCGTTTTAAAGGTTCAGATATGGATAATACAATAATTAACAAATTGTTGTGTTTATTGTCTTCGTAAAGTCTAAGCGTTAAAATAACGTAGTCACTTTCTTCAAATTTTCAAGTCTAGAGAAGATATCTCTTTGGAAGAGAAGAACACAGGTGTTCTGTTTAGTAACCATGACAACGCTGAAGTTAGTAGCAGATCCTAGTGCGCCATCTGGCCGTGGCAGCGTGCTGTCAGACATACGCAACAAAAACAACCAGGAAAACCTCAAACTTCAGAAAAGAATACAGGAGTATGACAAAGAACTGCTTCTAATGTGAGTCCAAAAATGTTCTAAATATTTCTTTTGAGCTTCTTAAAACGTAACTATCACTGTCTTTCTACAGAAAGTCTTTTGAAATTGGAATTATTTGAATCATTTAACATGGTAACTACACATGCGATTTTCAGCAATTATTTCTTTATTTCTTTATTGTCTCATATTTCAATTCAATATAATTGAAATTTGTATCAGTACTTAATTCTGACCAATCAATGTAAGAGCTCATTTGGAATATATTAATGTTTCAGGGTTAAAGGCTTAGACTTCGAGAAATTGGATCTTTGCGAGTTTCTAAAGAACGTAAAAAGCTGCGATTCAGATAAGTTGTCACAGTTCAAAGAGTAAGTTGTTACAGTTCAAAGAGTAAGTTGACACAGTTCAAAGATTACGTTGTCACAGTTCAAAGAGTAAGTTGTTACAGTTCAAAGATTAAGTTGTCACAGTTCAACGAGTATGTTGTCACAGTTCATAGAGTATTTTTCCTGTAAAAATAACATCTCAGTACTTTAAACGGTTTTTTTTAAATTGAGCGTGCCATGAAAGGGAATTAGATATGAACTGAGTTGTTTGTACAGAAGACTTGAGTGAGCCATGTGCCTAATAGATTTAAAATATACCTCAAAACATTTTCAAAACTTAATGGGTACTGATAAATATACGTTTAATGGCTAACTTTATTCAAATTCCATAACGACGTTGATAATGATCATTCAGTATAATTGAATTATTGTGGTAACAAAACATGTCTTTAAATTTGCATCAGAATTCAGGACGAGATTCGTAGAACCCAGAAAGATGGCAGCACTGTGCCGATAAACCTGGCCCAGGCGCTTGTGCAAACCATATCTCACCTAACTGTAGATGGGCAGGCAGTGAATCTTCCACTACTGCTGAACCAAGCTCCGTCAAGATCTACAGGTAAGACTACAGAGGGAACAGATACATAGACAGAGGGACAGACAGGCAGATAGATAAATATTATATAGATATATAGATAGATATATAGATAGATATATATAAATAGATAAATAGATAAATAGATAGATAGATAGATAGATAGATAGATATATGGACAGATATATTGCCTAATACCTTCTCTATCTTCTTTTCATCTCATTGTTCTGATAACATTTTTCTGCCATCTTACTCATTTTCATTGGAGAAGAAAGCCAGAGATATTTAAATCTTGATATCAAAGGTAAGATCTAAATATGTAAAATCCCTTATAGCTTTTGCGCATCACAAAATCTAAATATATTGAATATATCTCTTGTAACTTTTTGCGTGTTTTGGACTACCTATTTAACATTATTTCTTTTCATTTTTCTAGCGTCCGCATCACCAGTAAAATCAGCGAAGAATGAACTAGATTTGAAGAAATTACCAGATCTCAGTAGGTACCGGAAGGAACAAACGTTGCTGTATATCAGAAAGAACGCCATTTATAATAAAAGTGCAGCTGTTAAAACATCACGAATTGCTTGGCCCCAAAAACAAACCTCCACAATCGAACCGAAATCACAAGAACAAACTGCAACAAAGTTGTTGTCACAGCGCACTGATGTTAATTTGCCTTTTGTGGTTACTAAACCAGATTCACATAAAAAGAAACCAAAAAGTATTGTGCAACGAAAGCGACGATTTGGAACTTCGAATATAGTAAGATCTAAAACAATTTCTTTTGAAGACCAAGAACTGGACACGATAGACCTTATAAAACAGTCGAATCTTATAAACATCCTTGAACCAACAGCAACGCCAAATCATCTTCAGATAACGGGTGATAATATAGAGAGCCCTGATAAAGGCGTTCAGAACTTTGGCTCATCGAAACATGAGCAAAATGGAAAAACATTTGATCGTCTGCGAAACAAGCGTCCCTCATTAGATTCAGACGCGCTGTTGACAAAAACAGCGTCTGTGTTTGCTCAACAGGCAAGGTTTTATTCCGATGACGATTCCGATGCTTTGGATTTAACATTGGGTTTACCTAAACGTGATTCACCAGCAAAGTGTACAGCACCCCAGATCGACATAGAAACAATACAGGAAGAGGAGGACATCAATCAGTCTTCGGAATCAATCAAATCGCTTCTTACTCCAATTCGTACACCTCAAAAATCCGCTGTAGTTGAAAGACGAATGACCTTGTATGACATGGTGGTTCAGATGAATAAAGGAAAGGCTCATATTACGAGACAAATCAGCGGTACTGAAAGCATGGGTGAGTAAAACACTTTATTTTATGATTGCTGCTGTACTTACATATCTCGAGTAGATGCCAGTATTTGACGCTCTTCCAGTCACGCGAGGCAATACTGAAAGTGCGTATTTGAAATCGTTGTAACAACGTACCTGAGCGGCAGAAAAAAGTACACATAATGGCAAAAAATATATCAAAACATCAAAATATAACCCACACTCAAGTTTTCACTGATACGGAACACTCTACCTTCCGTGCATTCTGTAGTTACTCGTACTACCAGCAGTCAAGGCTGTTTTTTCTCATCACTCTACCTGCTAATGTAGCTTTACTAGGTTTGGAATGAATCAATCGACGCAGTTAAAAAATGGGTCTCTTGTTTGCCGTAATTTTAGTACTTTAAGGTTGCAAGCGTTACTAACTGCAAAAGGCTATTGCTAATTCTATTTTTCTATTTATTTTTCTTCTAATTATCTTTCATTTATTTTTCTTCTATTTATTTTTAAATTCATTATTGCAGGAACAAACAAAAGTGGTCGATCAACCGCAGCGCAAACGCCATCAAGCGGTCCGCAGTCTAAACTAAGAATTGAAACTGGAAGTAGGTTACAGAAGTCAGGGTCATCTCGCGGTACAATGAGAAGGACAGCTGTGATTGCACAGCGTGTCAACCAATTAAAAATCACACTGCCCATGCTGTTATCTATGGGTGTTGGGGAGCTCCGTGACCCGCGTAAAGACAGGTATCAACACTTTGAATACGCGGCTAGATCTGTACACGCGAACCCAACAGTGCGTGCAAAATACATGCAGAGCCGTAATAACCGCATGTCTCGTGTAGCCGCAACAGAGCAAGATAAAGATGACGATAGCTACTACTCAGACTCGAATTACTACGACAGTGATGACAGTTATGACATGAAACTATTAGAGCATAAGAAGAAACGCAAACGTATCAGTCGCAAATCCCTGAACGAGCGCATACAGTACCTGTATGACGACATAATGTATTTCACTACCGAAAGAAAGAAGAATAAAATGAACCTTATATCTTTTTGAATAAAATTGTTCCGTTTACAGTAACGAAAAAAAACAAAGAGATATACCAGGTCAAGACTAAACTTATGGGCAAATTTAACATTATAAATGCATTTTATTCTAACAAAGGATTTCAATTTCTAAAGAAAAAATAATTTGAATCAAATAACGAAACAAAAAATAATCATTTGATTAAATGAATTTAAAAGTTTCATTGTTGGCGTAGTAACATATGCTGTGATTCGAAAATAATTTCCTTTGAATAGACCCACGAAATCCACACTTCGTTGTGTTCTGTCCGAGTCAAGATAACTCCTATGTATAATATATGGAAGAGCTTTCTCTATCAACGGAAATATTAACTAAGAATGAATTCATTGTTTTAGTACTTCTACGTTTTTGATAGACTGAATATTATTTTGCGTGTGCTCTTTTCAATTTTGATTTCAGTTTTGATTTTGGGTATTTATTTATCCATTTCCTTAACGAACACAATTTGCGTGAGGAGGACATGATAGTGTGTGTTAAATTCTGTAGTACGAGGGGAGCGATATATGTTGGCCAGCGATATGGAAATTCAAACCTCCATTTAGCACGTATAGCATGTTTGCTCAACGAAGAAACTTTAATAACATGTTTTATTTGGCAATTCTATTTTTATATTACTATGTCATTTCCATATCGCTTCCCTCCTACTTAGACTGATATTCAATTTACACCATGTTGTTTTTAAATCAAATTGTAAGCTAAACGATGTGCATCTTTTTTCTTTCTGTTAATGTGCTAAATTTGATTCGTGTATTGACATAAACAAGTATTGGAAATGATTATTACTGATAGAACGAAATAGAAATTTATTATGATCTTGATTCACTATTCATGGCGTTTACGACAGGCAGAATTATAGTGCTATGAATTATTACTTTGTGTCATATCGTGCAGACTAAAGCAATCTAATTTATTAAACATAACGCTCATTTCAGAAAAGTGGTCATATTATTCATGTTAGGCCTCGATACGAATCAGTCCCCCAGTCCACCCACAAAGATCTCTGCACATTCTGTTTGCGCTTTTCAAATAATTAATCCAAAGCGAAAAGACTATTCCTTTCAATTGATCCCTGATAAGTTATTCTATTGGTACACAACACCAGTTTTCTTGAACCTATATGCATATATTGGTTTCTCCCCACAGCGCTATGGAGAGTAACCCGAGTATTTTGTATAATAGATCTATTGTATTTGCCTAATAGGTTAAGCAAATGTATCAAGACGAAGCGTTATTGAAATATCGTGACTTAGATATATATTAACAAACCCAAGGCTATTTATTAAAATATAATATTTAGTTCATCGCTTTTTATAATTAATATAATTAATATTTATATCACAGCTTGTCATCTACAGAATCAAAATAATATTTCAATGCAGATGATTTAAAAAAGAGCTGCCACGATAAATCGTAAATCATATTTGGCAAATATTTCATAAATTCTATTCTTCTAGTATGAAAAATAATGTTAAAATTCTTTAAATGATTTGCATAAATGAATCGATGGCAGATAAATATTGGCATATTCAAATGACTAGCATTGGATAATTTTCAATATGGAAATATGAGTTTACAGAGACGATGATAAAATGTATTAAAATCAACATACCATATGCAGGCATAGGCATTAAAAGTACAGAAGGTCATTTTTCACATAGTATTTTATGATAAACATCATGGATTAATGTGTAAATGGGATAGCAATGAAGCCCAGAGCCACTTGGAGAAGTTTAGTGTTGGCTAGCGTGTTAGTTATTGTGCAGTTATACGTATTTAAAGAATACAAGATCATTTTTCATACAGTGCTTTATGATAAACAACACAGATTAATGTATAAATAATGATAGCTATGAAACGCACAGCCACTTGGAGAAGTTTAATGTTCAATGGCTTGTTGGTAGTTGTTCTGTTCAATGGTGTATGCTTGTGGTTAAGAGCTCAAGATAAGTTTGAAAATCATTCAAAGATACCGTCTAGACGAGATACTGTACTGACAAAGCGTGATGTAAAATATTCACGGTTAGAGGTATGTATTTATCAGTGGCGGATGCAGATTTTGATAACGAAAGGTAGAGAGTGGGGGAGGCGTGAAGAGGGGATCAACTTGAAGGACTTTAAAATTCAATCTAAAATAACTCGAAATAAACATTTTACAGCTCATTACTTATATGTCTTTTACTTAGTAATAATACATTGTCTTTAGAATTGTTTAGTTATTTATAACTTAAAGTCAAAAGTTATGTAATTCAAAATTATAGAATAAAATGCGATGTTTTCAATAAAAGCACATATTTCAAGCAAATGTGTGGTATGGTTTGGGTTTGCAAAGAAATCGTCTATTTCGTCAAATTTTTAGATAAACGATTTCAACAAAATTTCATTACTGTTGTGATACCTAAAGTTGTACGTGATGCAAATTTCAATTCTCAATAAAGTCTTATTGTTTTTGACTTTAGGAAGAAACACAGCCAGTCTTAAAATATGAAGAGATATTTAATAGAAGTAAGTTTAATAATAATCTATAAATTTATTTTATATTCATATTTTACCCTATATTAACTATCCAGCAGTGAAATGCCGTATTTAAGTAAAATTCGTGTCTATTGTAGATAATACAAGCGTTCTTCATGGCCATATTCTTCCAGCTGTTATTTTTTCAAATGCTATATGTCAATGCTTGAATAATAATGATAACACACTCAGACACATACAAACATACTGAGAGAGAGAGAGAAAGAGAGTGAGAGAGAGAGGAAGAGAGAGACTAATATATATATATATAAATATATATATATATATATATATATATATATATATATATATATATATATATATATATATATATATATATATCTATATATATAATTTAAGGTGCAAGATCGCAGCAAGAAGCAGAAGAATACGGAAGAAAGATCCTTGAGCTCAAAAACACGGTTTGCACAAAAGCAGTCAAGAATGCCATTGATACCCATAAGGCCCTGTCAAAATTAAAGCCAAGCATTCTATGCATGTGATGACGGTACTGTCAAAATTACGGCAAGAATTCCGTGCACATCAAGAAAGCACTGTCTAAATTAAAGTCAAGCCTCCCATGCATATCAAAATAGCACTGTCAGAAATAAAGCCAAACATATCAAAACAGCACTGAAAAACAAATCTCACATCAATTTAACTGAGTAAATAAAATTAAATATTGCAATATGATAGATGATAATAAACACATATACATTTATACAAAAAATGAATAGATTGACAGTGGTTCTTACGAAGTTCCTAGTTAACAGTTGAACTAATTCTGAAATGTTGCCTGTGAATTTCTGGCAGTAAGGAATTATGATTGAGTCAAATGTGACTCAAACGAGATAAACATTGCTTAATATTTTCTAAATATAAACTTGTGATTCAGATTTGAAACATTCAGCTATGTCATGTTCTTTGCTTTCCTATAATCCCATGTGTATTATAACACATGAAGTGACTATAAGGTAGCATGTTTTAATTTTAGATCACAAGTCTACAGCTCGAAGCTGAGCACTTGGTGATAGAAAACGCACTACAAGGTAAGGTTAAAAAGGAGATAAAATAAGAAAACTATATCAAAGTGATATTCAAGTGTTTTTTAACATTCGGTGAAATCAATACGAGTGGCTCCTGCTATGTTCACTTCTATATGTAAATGTTGTATTGAATTTTCGCACACAGCAGCCCAAAACAATTCTTGATTTTAGCTTAGCCTACTGGACCAGGTGTGATACGTTGCAAAGAAACTGGTTTGACAACACAAAAGCACATTATGACGTAAAAAATTATCAGTTCGTCATTGGTACAACAGAACCTTTTTTAAATTGAAGTTATACACATGGTGAGAACGCTGGGGGCAGTTATTATAATGGCAGATATTCTGAAGACAATTACTATAATGGCAGATACTCTGAAGACAGTTACTATAATGGCAAATACGCTGAAGACAGTTTCTATAATGACAGATAGGCTGAAGACAGTTACTATAATGGCAGATACTCTGAAGACTGTTACTATAATGGCAGATACTCTGAAGACTGTTACCATAATGGCAGATACTCTGAAGACAGTTTCTAGAATGACAAATAGGCTGAAGACAGTTACTATAATGGCAGATAGGCTGAAGACAGTTACTATAATGACAGATAGGCTGAAGACAGCTACTACAACGGCTTAAATACTAATAGTATTATTGGTGTACTTTCCTTCTTTATATTTGTGCAGCAAGGCAGTGCTTTGAAACGTTGTGATGTTTTAGTATATGAAACATGCGTCAGACATTACTTTTTAATGGATTGGGAGATGTTCGATTGAAACATACGGTATGAGACACTATGTTTTGGATAGCCTATGACGTATTAAAAATAATATATAATAATTTATTTGTTTTCGTAAATTTTGAGACGTTTTAGAATGACACAAAATATTAAACATTACTTGTCTGAATGGCTTGTGAGGTGCTGTGGACATTGTTGGCTCAGACGGTTTTGACTTTTCCGAGGAAAATATAAAATATGGGCCAATACTTCTTTAAATGGCTAGTTAGCTGTTCTAGAAGCACATAAAATATGACATAGTACTTTTTTGTATGACTTGTAGGTTGTTATAGCATGAGGAGTCTCTGTTTGGCTGATTTGTGAGTAGCAAATTATAAAATGCTTATTATTTGGGGTATTATTGCTCATAGCACTTGTGTTCATTGTTACAGGTGATGTAAGTTGTTATCTGACTGAGGAGCAACAAAAGGACTTTCCGGAGTGTGCAAAGAAAATAGAGGTAAATTGGGTAAATTCTTTAGCAAGGAATGGTCCATCTAAAAGTGCAGAAAACTTACGGTCTTTCACATCTAAACAGACACAGAAACATTCATTGCTACATGATCAAGATCAATACTGTAACACTGTAATAATACTTGGTAAATACTCTAATAAGATCGATTGATTCCCAAATTACTAATATGACAATGCTAACTGGAACGCAGAGATCTGTCAAAATAGTAGTTAGACCATGTAACTAACCAGATATTGGCTTAAATGTCAACATTTTCGGATTGGTCAGTAATATTGCATGTTTACTCGAATTAAGTCAGTTTCTGATAATTATAAGACAGCATCGTTGTGATTGTGATTAAGTAATTAAGTAGCTGAAAGACTTGCCATATATAATATTATATTTGTTATCTTTTCGCGAATGTAGTACTTGAAAACAAATTGGCGCTCGCACTCCTGCTATGCAGAGCTAGGCGTAACCGGTCATGTGTGTTCTATACGAACCTACCTCAGTCGTGCTGAACACTTGTGTCCGCCGTTGCCTGGACAACCATTGCAGCCCATACTTGCGCATGAGCCTCAGAATGCAACAATTAAAGAAACGGTAAGTATCAAGAGCGATTACTTGACGTTGGGTTACTAAAAGTTATACATTTGGACATTCTTGTGGCTAATTATAGGTGTTGTTTACTTTAAATACTTGACCTTGTGTTTAACAGTTTTGGTTTTAACAAACGATATGGTTGATATTGATTGTTTTTTTTTAATTTAGTTATTTTTTTCTTGTTAGCTTTTATTTGTTTGATAGTAAATGTTTTAGCAAAAACTGTGTGACATGATTTTATGGAAGAACAAACTGTGTGGCCTGTGTTTATTACGACTGTAATGGCTGTGTACAAAATTGCATATTTTACCCTGTTGTTAATATCTATATCTCACAACAGACACGTCTGCGCCTTGAAGTCGATGGGCTGATTGACATTCTGAATATTAAACAGTCCTTGAAATTAAAAAAGAACTACGCCTGGATAACTGACAGGATCAAACAGATGTGGCCACAATGGGTGAATGCAGTAAACGCGTTAAAAGCAAAGCAGCTAATAGAAGAAAAACCACGAAAAAGAGTAGGTTATTTGAAGTTTGTCTAGAATGTAAATAGGTACATGTAAACACTTTCATATTCTATATTTAATCTACGGTTGGCGTAAAAATATTAAAATAATTGATTTATTGATTTATTTCGTAATTACCTAAATAGTAGCGTGGAGGATATCTAACATACAACTGACAACTGCTCCTCTTTAACTGGCAAAAAAAAAAACAACAACGGTGTCAGATAATTCACATGGGAAATATCAAAGAAATATATTTGCTTTTAAAGGCAGATGCAAACTGTGTTTATTCCAGTTCATCTGCATTTATGTGGTAAATTGTTGATACTTTTTTTTACTTTGACGTAATTAACTTTTGACGCCTTTTTCTTGACAACCAGGTGTGGATACATATAGGTATGGCTAGTCACAGAAGAGGATTCCACATGGCAGATAATGCATATAGAGGTACTTGCATAATCTAACTATGTCATATCTTGTCTATGATTTTAATTGACAAATAGAATTACTCTGAATGAATTACCCGGAATAAGTCAAAATACGGACATTTCAGGTTTTATTAACCTTTTAAACACAAGCTCAGATCCTTTCCTTGTTATTTCTGACATATGACTTAGTTGTGACAATCTACGATTTCCATAATTATGATTTTTCATTTTTATGAGAATCATAGGAGCGATGCAGCACTTGATGTGACTTCATTCAGAAATTAACAAGATATAGCTTACTACCCCTATTTTTAAGCAGAGCCCTCTCGGTGCTTGTGCAATGAGGGGGCTTCATTGCTTCATTCCACATCTTAGGTCTTGACGCTACAACGTATAGATTGTTACTGATACCTTTAAGACGGAGCACCAGGCGTACTTGTACAACTCAAGTTCTTCTTTGGCTTATCTTGAGCCATTGCATAAAAATGCATACTTATTTCTGATAGTTTTAAGGCGGGGCACTGAGGTATTGGCAAGGAGGGGAAGGGGCTGGTACAGTGGGCGGTACAGTGTCGCTTTCTACATATTGAGTAATGACGTCACAATGCATAATCTATTATTGGTGTGTTTAAGGCGGATTATTGGGGGAGCTGGTGCTGTGGGCGTAAGTCATGGCGTACTTCTACATCTAGAGGCATGACGTGACAATGCATAACTTAATACTGGTATCTTTAAAATGGGTTATTAGGGGAGCTGGTGCTGTGGATGGAAGTCATTGCATAACTCTACATCTGAAGACAAGACATCACAATGCATAATCTATTATTGTATCTTTAAGGTGGGTCACTGGGGGAGCTGGTACAATGGGCTGACGTCATTGCGTCTTTCTACATCTTGGGCCATGACGTCACAATCACGAGCGAATATGATCAGCTCAAATTGTGAGTTCTTTTTATTCTCTTACTACCAACTCTAATACCATTATATCAATTGAAACGTACATTGGGCACAACGTTATTGGGCACGACGCTTAGCTTCAATTCTCCCTTTTAGAGTAACTTTAAGTAAATTATTATGTACTAGTATTTGTGTACCAGCATGCATTGAATATGCCACTATTGTTCTGTCTATTGTTTTCCGCAGAGAATTGCTTGGCAACACAATGACGACAGAGCAAAGTTGCACAAGGCTTGCGTCACTCACTGTTGACGTCATTGTTGTCGACGGAGTTGGGTGGTGGAATCAAATACAGCCACGGTTTCCGCATCTACAGCATCTCATTAAGTACGATCTTTGTTTACGCTTATTGAAGTAATGTTTTTTTAAAAAAAGGGATAGCAGGAAGACTCATTTGTGCTAATTTGGAATTCCGTGGTGGTGAATAATCCTGTGCAATCGGGTAGATGAGGCACTTCGGGCGAAAGTCAATCGACCGCTTTCCACCCCAGGCCGGATTCGAACCAGAGACCATAGGACTGCAGGACCAACGCTCTACCGACTGAGCTAACCGTCAGCCCTTGAGATTTGAAATCTTGAGATTTTCGTGCAGCAATGGAGGAGTCAAATGTGTACGAAATGCATGCCCTTCATTTCTTAAACAACAATATGTTCTTTCAAAAACATAGAAAATGTTTGAAAATCGTTTTCTAAAAAATTTTTTCTCCAGAAGTTCTTGAACAAGAAAGGAAAAAATGTTGCGATAGATTCAGTGTGAAATATGCATGATTTAAACAGATGCAAACTTTGGCTGTTAGATTCTTTTGGAACCGAACCAGCGTTTAATGCCGAAAAATACGCAGTCTCTCATTCCCTGAATACCTCCTGGGGTATGCTTAACCTGCAGCCCAAGCAGTTCTTCACACTTTTCCGTAAGTGTTCCAACGCATCGGTGCTTTTAATAAATATTATGCAAGAAAATGTGACAACGGGCTTGATTGAATTTAATTTATACTAGCGTAAGGTAGAGCTTTATATAAAAATATACTGTTTTTGCTTGTTTTAAAGGGAGTGCATATAACTTGTCCATCTGTGAAAATAGTTTCTTTGCACTCATTTAAGCTAGCTATAAAAGATATAAAGTGTAAAAGACAATAAGCTTAATATGACCCTTTATACAAAGATAATATTTTTTTATTTCGGCACATACTAAAATCTGCTCTAAAAGTCGATAATTTACAGCTCACACACCAGACAACTCGTTCATGGGATTTGTGGTGAACCTACCAGGGCATCTGCCTCCCACCCAAGGACAAGTCACAACGGAAACAAAAAATGTCGAAAACATTGCTTTAGTCTATGGAAAAAGTGCCAAGTTTTGGGAGGTGAAGTATCTGAACTTACTTACTCATTGTTTGTTACATTTTCTTTGAAACATATATACTTTTATTTAAAATCATTAAAGCTATATAAATGCATTAGACATTATCTGGAATAACAATAATTAACGATAAATTATTAATAAATAATAATAATAGTAAATTAGTTGTTGTTCATGAATAAATAAAAATAACAAAAAATAACAATAATAATAACAACATAGAATAATATGTACCTTATACCGTAGATGAAAAAATATTTTTGTGATTGGCATTACAGGGCAAGCGACGATACTTGGAAGTGGTAAACAAATCTGTAGCTGTTCATGGCACTGCGTCTGTGTCATCGAAAGCATATCTAAAGAATCTGCCTGAATTTGTTGTCAACCACGGCCATCTAAATGCTTCGATGGTTCACAACATTTTGCACAAAACCAAGGTGATGCGTGTCTCTCAAGATTCCTAACATCTTACTGTAGAAATAAATAATGTCTCAGTATGGGTTAAACATCTGTTATTCAAATCCATTATTCCTAAAATCATTTAAGATTTTAATACTATCCTTTTTTGTGTACAAGGGGGGTATAAAAACATTTAATTATTATTTACTTGTTACTTAAGCAGCAAGACCATTGGCTTTTGTTCTAAAGTGGAAGATGTTTTGTGAATGAGGGGGAAAGGGTTGGATATCATACTATTTACCTATTATTTGCTTGTTACTTAAGCAATCAGACTGTCAACTTTATTTCTTTTACAGCAGTTCTTTAAAGAAAGAATCAGCCACATCTTTTTGTGTCGCAATATGTTTGAATTGAAACACGTCACTATTTGCAATAGTTTCTACATGTCGGTTTTTTAGCAACTTAGCGTGTCTCAGGTGCTGAGTAGATAAGTTTCTGGCTGGTTGTGGGTAAAATGAAAACATCACTCATTGTTTTTACAACTGATTGCGGCTTGTGATTTCATAATGAAAATTGAAACTTGCGATTCCTTATCTCTCTAAAACAAAACATCTTTCTTTTATGAAAAGGAAAACCTTTCATTTTCGCAAACATTATAGAACGTTTTCTATGCTGTTGTTTACAAGAACAGCTATTTTTGGGTCTTGGGTTTCCGTATGAGGGGCCAGCACCACTGGAGGCTATCGCTCATGGAGCTGTATTCATCAACCCAAAATTTTCTACACCGCATGGCAGAGATAACACAAAGTTCTTCAGAGATAAACCCACAAACAGAAAGGTAAACTTCTAATTTTCAGAATAATTATTATGTGCTTTATATTTTTTTTCTCTAACATACAAATTGACTAAAGTCAGGTCTTATATCAGAGTAGACTTGCAAGTTACAGTTTTCACTTATGTACTCTGTTTGAGCTGCCGATAAAAATAATGTATATTTTTCTATACATATATTAATATTGATTAGCATACAATCCATAAATTGTGAGGTATGTGCACATGGATGTACTTTAACATGAATATACCGGAAATAAACCTGAATTCGTGACATTTTTCCTAGGCATAAATTAACAAATACTTGCATACATTGCATATGACTGCATGCATGATTACATGAATATACAGCTATCAAGTCAAAATCCGTACGCAGAACACGTAATAGGAGAGCCTAATGTGCGGACAGTGGACATCAACAATGACACAGCAGTACACGAAGCCATCACACAAGCGCTACGCGACCTTAATGAGGGCAAGGTAAATAAATATCCCATCTTGTAATGGAGCTAAATGAAATATAAAGAAAAATGGTGTTCAAGTAGGCATAGAGCAAAGAAAGAACTGTTTGTCTTCAATAAGAAATAGGACCACGAATAGGACTGTCATATAGTGGTCATTTTCCTATTTCGTTGCTATTTGTGTGGGTTCGTCACAGCGGAAGGTATGTAAAATTAGACTATTAGAAAGTAATCCGATATATGAGGAAATCCCATCTGTAGGGTGGCTCTATCTAGGAATTTCTGTACTTTTTAATTACTTTGACCTGATTAAAGTTATAGGTTTGTACTATGCTTTCAATACAAAACATCTTGTATTCCACAGATTAGAACTGTACACATTTTGAGATAATATTAGTATTAAATCTTTTCATATAAGCGTTCATGTATCAAACCACAACGTTTTCATGTATCTTTTGTAGTAAGCCTGAAAGTGTTTTAGATGTTTCCCAAGAATAAAAATTTAATGCTTTGCTTCTATTTTTGATGAATTAATTATTGCAATGAGCTTTAAAATTGAAAGATTTATTTAATACATACATCAATGGTTTTTCTAAGCCGCCATTTAATATTAAATACCGTATTAAAGTAAACAGATTTAGTGATGCTTGTACTAAGTGATACATTTGTACCTTATTTTGTGCATAAACAGGTACACGGGTACTTGCCGTATGAGTTCACGGCTGAAGGTATGCTACAACGCGTTGACTATTACATCACACACCAAGATTTCTGTGGCAAAAAAGGTTCATCTGTACCAAGTCAAGATGTAAGTTACGTGACGTCACAAGAAGGCGAATCGTGCATCACAGCGTGCAACAAGCACACACTCGTATGTGAACCGTCCAACTTTAAAGACATTAATTCAATAGACATGCTGGAAATGTACATGGCGAAAAATTGTACATCAAAGCAGATCTTAGATAATGACGTCATCTATCCAGCAATGACGTACGATACGTCATATTGTGGTGTTCAAAACGACTCTTTGTTGTTTAGTTGCGCAGGTGAAAGAAACACATTCCAAAGACTGTGTCCATGTAGGACTTCTGTAAAGCATCAATGGTCAATTTGCCAGCATTGCTTATAAAAAAATTCTATTTATCTGTTAAATAAATTAATGAATAAGTTTATTTATATTGAATTATTTATATTCAATTTTATTAATATTTACTAATATTTTAGTTGTATTAGTCATATTTTTATTTTAATATTTATTCCGTAGTAATTTTTTGACATTCAAGTTTGTAGTTATTTGTTGTATTTAATTAATGGTTTGTTCGTTTTTGTCATATTATCCGTGCATTAATTTTAGAGTAAAAACACGTCATCTTATTGGCAGGTTCAACTACATGCCAGTGCTTTGCAAATAAAACATAAAACACGTTAAAAATCGTTATTGATAAAAAATGCATATCTTATTTTGAAATTCGATTTTTGTAGAAATGATTAAGATTAATTTTACGTTTTTATTACCACAAAATTAAGTGTAGGCAAAGATTACGATGTAGCCACTGACAATATCTCACTTCACAATGTTTTAGTTTATATGCTTTACATTTGGCTTTACATTCAGCTCTGTTTTGTTTATAGATATCTATACAATATACTCAACATAAAATTACGTCACATATTTCCTTTCTGACAACCAACAAATATGAATCACTTTACAAGGGCATCTTACAAACTTACAAACATGTGGAGAAGAAACAGATGTTCGTTATAGTTATGCATAAAATGCACATATTTACACCACTTTTGAATTTAAACACTTTGATGTATAGACACATTTTAGAACATTTAAGACTGGATCAAACCTATAATTAAATATGTGCGTATAAACGATTTCATGGCTTGTTCGCCGGGCGCTGAATGAAAAAAAAGAAGCAAAAAATGGAGAAGGTAAAAATGCATGGGACAAAATGAGACAAAACATCAGAGTCACTTGACATTGGAATTTACATCACGGTGAAATTTTAGTTATAAATGCGATTGCATAATAATACAAATATATCTTTCATTTTGATCTAGACTTAATAAACGCTTAAACAACTAAACGTTTTAAAATTCAAATAACCATTAGTTTGTTTTCTTATTTATTTCTTTTAATTTTTGCTTTCCTAAAGACTGAATGGTTTCAGCCTAAACTGCGATCTAGTTTACAGGTGTGGCTTAATATTTCTTTATTTTATTTAATATCATTCCATGAGAATGCCATATAATGCATTGATTATAAAACTGCATAACACTGCAGCAAAATATAAGGAAACAAATGAGGAAAAAGTGTTAAGGAACTGTTAGGTATCAATCCTTTATTATCTTGTAGGAAAATTTATTCATGTCAGTTGTAAAATGTTTTCTAACTAAAAAAACTCCCTCTACACTTCAAAGTGAGTTTGACATTTTTCTCCATTGATTCCCTGCCCATTTGCCCTAAAGCCCATAGACTAAACTATGGATCGGCTTGTTGTTCTGTACTTGCTACTGTTCCCGTTCCTCTGCTTGGTTCCACCTCTGTACGCTTTCGCTTAGAAAACAAAAAAATAACACCAACCCGAAACCTTTTGCTTAGCACCACATATATAAAGAAATTAATCGAATTATTGGTTTGTTCCATGATACCAGCAATCTCCCGAAAAACCACCATTGCAGGTTCTGTTGTTTCGAGTATCTTAAATTTTTTAGCGAAGCTGACAATAATAGCACAAGTCCAAGGCGTGACAAGGACAACAAAAGCCACAGCAATTCCTATCAACATTCTTGTTGTGCGGGTGCTTGTGTTCTTCCCTTCTTTCGATGTATTAGCTAATCCAGGATTACGTAAACGTATGACAATCAAAGTGTTGAAGATCAGGAGAATTAAGGATGGAATGAAGGAATAAAGAGACATTCGAATCAGTAGAAACGTTCCCATCACTTCTCGCATATCAGGCGTGCTGTAGTTTGGAATACAAACACCATTAACAAGCCGGTCAGCCCAGGATCCATAGTAACCATTGAATACGGCAAGGGATGACATCACAACGGCAATGACTACGCGGGCATTTTTAGTGGTGTTGATACTTTTGGCACGGTGCGGCAGCCAGGTAGATACAAATCTAAAATACAAATCCATCGTAGATGGCACAGTTCTCAATCGGAATTGAAAATCTAAGATGGTGGCCATTGTTTTCAAAGGCAAAATGACATTGTATCTGTCCACTATGCTAAGACATCTAAATGCCAGACATCATAGGAAACGAATTGGCAAAACGACGCACAGACGGACTAAAGGCCAGAATGATGGACTTATTATATGACGCAGTTACCTCTCTCAGGTATGGCAAACCAAGAAAATAGACACATTCGCACAACAGGTATCTCCCTAAATAATTTGTGTTATGAGCGGAAATGAAGTGCTTTAGTTTCTTTTTTTTTAATTTCTCTTATTAAATTAGTAGAAGTATTTTTTGCACGGAGCAATATTTCTGCAACAGGGTCCAAATGAAATATCACTTGCCAAGAAAAATCAGACTTTCATCCAATCCCCGGCCTGACGTTGATCTAACGTTGTTCCAATGTCGGAGTGCTCACTAAGTAAAGGGGGGGGGCAGAGGAAGCGTTTGTGACGGCCATTTACCTACCAACTGGTTATCATGCATGTAAATGATTTTTGAAAACAAACCCTAAACATGAAGTGCTAATTTTAAAACCCTTCATTTTAATAAAAACACAGAGTACTGAATGTAACATGCACCCTTTTTAAACGAAATTGGCACTGGCCTCAAAATTTTCTCGGCGTTTTAGGACACGAATAGTAACACATGCGATACCAAGTGCCCCATCTCCATAACAAAAAGTTGGATGACAATTATAAACTTACCGCAAAACAGCGTGGTATTGTATAAATCTAGTACATCAAATACAAGCTTAACTACAATTAAATAAAGCTTAAACATTTATTTATTATTTTTTTCTCGTTGAAACCTGAAAAAGTTAAATAAGTTATATTTTTGTTAACATTTCTGTGATATTGCGCAATGCATTACATAAAATACAATGAAAGTAATATATGAGAAATATTTATCAAATGTGTAACGTTTTGCGTGGGGTAGTTTACCTTTCAAGAGTGATAAAGACCACCATCCATGATGACGTAATTTTAGCCATTCTGTACATCCAGTAGAACACGACACAGCTGGTCCTGCTGAAGGAGCGAACGTCGAATCCAAGGGTGCCCCTCACATACCGGCGATTATGTGGTAGTTGTACGTTCACCGTCAGGTCGCAGATAGCCAGTGCTATCAGCAAGTGGCTTACCGACAAGTGCCGAAATTGCTTTGATATCATGACTATGACTGTAAGCGTGTTGCCGGTTACCCCGATAACGAATAAACCTACAACTATGACGTAATTGAGAATATCTAATCGGCTCAGCTGAAAACTTTCGAGGGTTTCTTCACCATTTGGTACTACTGTGGAAACATTTCCAGACACATCTACAGCAGATATATTACTTTTCGCACTCATGGTGATTTCGAAAACTAAATGTATTTTCAAAAACGTTTTAGATTTTTATCGCATTAAGCCTTTTATTTCTTTCTTCCGCAGTTAAATATCTTGCAATTCGTGATTTTATAAAACAGTAGAATTCATTCTCAACTGCTACAAAACAGCTGTAATCAGAAATGCAACTAGAACCTTTTAATAGCTGGTGAAATGACCTGGCAAGGCTCAACCCTCTCCATGAGCATGAAGTGCCAAGCTGTCGTTAATTAGCGCTAACAAACGTGTAGGTATCGCTCTTACACGTAAACTGTAAAAATCGTCTACTGTCAAAAGTAACAACAATAGGAGGGCAAAAACAACAATGAACAATACGAACTGACAGTTCCATTCAAGGTCTAATCTGTAATTAAGGAAAGATCATACAGTTAACTTGTAGTGAGAGTAAAGCTATGAATACGAGCGAACGTCACGTTAGAAAGATTGTTGTCGTTAGAGCTATGTATACTTAGGCTTGCTTATTGGAACCGAATAGACACATATGGCCACTTATTGGGCACTAATTGGCTAGAGGTATTCGCAGTTCATTCTTATTAATTACCTTATCATGTTATTATAGGTGCTAGATGGCCCTTGGGATAAGATTCTAAATACTTTACTTTGATTATCGAGGCAAGCAGTGGTTTTCATTCACTGTTAAGGCAAATCCTCGTAAATATTTCAAGTAATACAAAAAATACTCCGACACTCATAACCTAATTTTTAAGCTGTCTTTTAAACCATACAACAGCTTAAATCATAATTTCAAAAGCCTGAATATCTATTTCCATAGTTTTTTAGCTTTGTATTATTTGAGCATTGGTTGGGGGGAGGCAAACATGCAAATTCTTAATTAATGCATCAATGAAATAAGAATATAAACGGAGCGTTCATTTGTGATATCATTTCTTTATTATAAGATATCATTGCTATACGCATAATCGCACTATAGATATTTCGACTGTATTCAGATATGCAATAAGAACGTTTTAATAGACAGCGAAATTCCTGGAGAAAGCTCAACCCAAACTGATAGAAATTGTAGGCAAAAATAATTACGTTTATTTGTGAAGTAAAATTGTCATTACTAAGATCTCACCGTCATACACTTAATCAGAATTCAGATATTCCGAGAAATATACAGATCGACTTATATCAACCGGATTAAAACCATTAAAAATAGCATATTGGTCGCTAAAACAAGACTGGTCTTCGCAAACCTCTTTAGCATTTCCTTCAATTTTATCCTTTTGGTTTGCAGTGAAAAACACATATGCTTTCTGCTTTGTGTTCAGAACGTCAAATTCCGATTTGGTTACTGGCTTACAATTTATTGATCTGGAAAATTTTTCTCAATTTTATCTTGATTAATATAAAACATTTGCACTGTATATAAAATTGCTTAAAGTAAACATTTTGACTTTACTAACAGCAGGACATCTGCGGGTAATTTCTGTGTAACGAGTCTATCAGTTCTATTAGTTCAGGGATGCATGTAGTAAGCTTTACCTTCGAGCTCTCTACAGGCTAAGTTTTAACAAACCAGCAAAAGTTTATTCTAATTAGCAAGGGCACAGAAGGCTTTGTACTGGTATGTAAACAGCAAGAGGAAGTACATGAGACAAAGTTCTCTGATTTTCTGCTACCGATGTTGTTTAATCAGTGAGTGAAAGATCTGAAATAAAAGTGAATGGGATGTTGATTATGGGTAAACATTAGCTATTATAGCATAGCGAAGCAGCACAAAAGGATGCAAAGCTGAGAAGACGACAATTCCAGCAGAAAGACATGCGCACATCAAAGGTCGAATTGATATGAGCACGACATTGAGCAAACGTGTAATCATATGGCTGTGCCCTGAAAATGTGAGGAAGTGTCCTGCCAAATCATGAATATAGTCATCTTTGAGTACAAGATGCAATCATTATTATTACGGAGAACAGATTAGGGAATAAATAGATCCATTATATTATATGATATTGTTATTTTATTAATGCAATTGTTATCATATTATTATTATTAGTATTAATTTTAGTAGTAGTAGCAGTAATAGTACTAGTAGTAGTAGAAGTAGTAGTAATACTTTTACTACTATTAGTAGTAGTAGTAGTAGTAGTAGTAGTAGTACTACTACTACTACTACTCTTACTATTACTAAATAATTACAATGCTATTGCATCCCTTGAAGCGCAAGTATAAGTCCATCAGCAGGAAAATAATGAATAATAAAAAGTTTTCATTTTATTGAATAAAATAAATGCATTTATATCAGATGTGACTAAATATAAACTTTTCAAGGACACATCATACTTTGGGATCATACTTTGACACAAAGTATTATCATTAATTTGACACAAATATATTTAAGTATCAACTAATTCGGTTGTTTGCCACGAACTGCTGCAAGATGCACAGGGCTGAGCATAATTTTACTAGCCGTAAGGGTCTGAGCTGCTGCTATAAATTATTATAGTGTACATCTCTTTTCCTGTTGTTGCTGTTAAAAAGCGCTACATATCAACGTTTGTAGTCTTACTAGAATTAGTATTAAGTAGCTATTGTTGGACAGATCCTTAATTAATCACATGTGAATGGCCTTCTTGTGCTTGATATATTCTCTTTGTACAAGATCTGATAGCCCACATTGTTTTGTCTATTGTCTATGGTCCGTTTATAAAAACATGAAGACTTTTTTCAGAAATTCTACATTTTCTATGTAATGATGTTTCTTTACATCGAAACAGCTCAACTTTATACCGGCTTTATACCGAAATGGCTTAACTTTTTAACTTTATACCGGTTTTATACCGAAATGGCTTAACTTTTTAACTTTATACCGGCTTTATACCGAAATGGCTAAACCTTATACTGGCTTTATACCGAAGTGACTCAACTTCATACCGGCCAGTTCATGGAAGTCAACTTTATTTAAACATGGTTTAAAATAACATTAAGCTGCCAGAGCCTCCGATATTCCTTTAAAACAAGTGCAGAATTAAAGGCATACACTGGTATTCCTGCGTACCTAAAAATGTCGAAACATTCATTTATATATATTACTAATATTTATTTGTGGCTCCGTTTGAGAAGACTTGATTTTTTTCACCTGTGTTTTTCCATTGGGTAACGTCAGATAGCATGCTAGTTTAAGAGTAGCATAATTTCTATCATGTTTTTCTAGTTCGTTTGAGCACTCCACAGTGACAGAAATCTTATTGTGTTTAGTTGGTTATTCTTACTTTAATAGTCATTTTTGCACTGCATATAAGATACACTACATTTAATGCTGTAAAGCATTAAAGCAGCAAGCTTTCATAAGCAAAAAAATGAACTCTATATTTAGTACCCTTGAATGAAAAAATCCTAATTCTTCATTTCTGCCATTTGAAAAAAAATGTGTTACTATTATATTGGAAAAATAAAAGTAAAATTTGCTATTGTATAATAAACACAGGAAACAAAACCGGCCTTCTGAAGTCATACAACGTTTGCAAAGAAATATAAACTCTATAATTACCTGCGGGTACGTTTTTGTTGGGCATTCATCAATCATATTTGTTCATTCTGATTCAACATTGTTTTTCTCTAAGAGCTTTTTAGAAGCCATTTGCAGAAATACAAAAATTATCACGCACATTTTGTGTATTTTTGATATGAGTTTAGGATGCAACTGAATCTAAATGCCTCTGTTTGTATTTTCTTTGCAAGTATCATTATATAATACTTTATGGATGGCATCCCCTCCCCCACCCCTCCTCTCCCCCATATACTTGGTTGATCACATGTTACTGTGCATGAAATGAATAAAGTGTGTCGTCGTGAATTCAGTTATCATTCTTCGAGGACATGGGCTCGCTCACCCTACAGTACATGGACTCGCTCTTCCAGCGTGATAATCTACAGAAGTCACAGTTCTTCAATGGATACCGAAAATCATCGAAAAACTACCCAAGGTAACTGTTGAAATCATGAAAGCTCCCCCCTACCCCTACCCCCCTCCACCCCCACCCTTCTTTCGGTTTTTTACAATTTGAATAAAAGTAGGATATTTTGCAGATACTGACTTATTTCGAGTCAACATGAAGTCATTGACCAGTAAGAAAATATTTACCTACGGGTCAAAATTTAGGTATCTCGTCAACACAATCTTCATGCTGAAATAACCCAATATATGCTTTGGTTTAAAAATTAACTGGCGTTCTGGTCAATATTGAAAAATTCTTGACTTGGCTTTCGTGACCGACCAAACCGACCAATCAAATTTCAGCTTTTTTTGCGCAAGTTCCGCAAACATTTGTAATGTCCTATATATGACAGTATGTCGCACATTTTATCATAGTAAGATCGCATTCTAAACTAATTGTCATGTAATCACACCATTCTCGGCCACACATACCACTAACTTTCACCAAATTCAAAACCGGAAATGGGCGCAGGAATTTTATTATTTTTCTCTACCCAAAACTCATAACATATGGGTAGTGAGGGCGGCTGTTTGAAAGCACTTAGTCTTTAGCGTGAAAACCTAAGAGATACAGAAAAGATGCTTCCATAAAACTGGATTATTGAAAAAGACTGTAGTTGCATTTATTCAACCTTTCAGACTTGGGTGAAAAAGAGAAGAGGGATGTAATACAATAGACTCGGGTGTAGCACAATAGATTGCCAGCATATCAAAACAAAACGGTTTAATAAACTAAACAACCAGTCAATTTTAATAATTCTCCTTAAAGAATTGTATTATATCATATTCTCGAAATTTAGTAGAAACTGTGCCTTCTATCTATTTGTGTTTTCTCACTTAACAGTAAATCTGTTTTCGGCTATGTGCGATATAAAATTATTATGTACAAACACCTCATGTAAGGCAGTTTTCGCCTAAAAATATCACACAGCATCAAAACTGATGGCTTCTCCCTCCTAAAACTCCATAAAATTGTGACGTTCTACTTATTTCTGTTTTGACTAGTTGTGTCGAAACCATTTGTAGAAGGAAATCAGGAAAAGATAGAGAAGCCTATATGAATTCTGTTGCACAAAGAAAGGGAAATTTTTTTACAAACAAGTGATTAAGTTATATGTATCCTTCAGAAGAGGATTATTGACTAGGAGAATTCCTTTCACATGAATGGATGTTTCGCTGCTGTGACGTCAATGTGCGACCAAGAAAACATACAATCTTCAGTCTCTCACTGCTGGTACTCATTGTGTAGTTTTCCGTTAAATATCATTCTGCTGCTGTTCCTTAAATAGCATTGAAATGATTTCGTATCACATTAACGCTCACGAAATGATGTGCTTGGTACATTAGCGCTTCTTAGAAGGAATAATATAATCTGAAGAAGTGAAAATTCCTCCAATTCTACTCAAAGCGTTTACGAGAAATGTCAGTGCTTTTAGGTGGAGGTGGTGGACTTTTCATTTCCCCATCTCATTGTTTATTGAGGATGGGAGTAAATGCACCGGTTATACCGTTTTGCTGGGTGTCAATGTGATTTGAGGATCACCGTTTTTATTTCTGTTGTTTGAGGCAACATGCCTGTCATTTGAGGCCCGAGTTCATGATGACCTCATAAGCCATAGTAGAGGGCTTCTAAATACGCATTGTCAAGAATTCCAAAGCTCTTATACAACTCTGCCTTGAATATTGTGATAAATTGCAGAATGACATCACGTTTGAAACCCATTTTTCAAGATCACGTTTGAAACATATCTTTCTACACAGGAAGTACGTTTCTGCAACGTTCGTACACGCAAAGCTATGACGTAAGCAAATGACTCAGTACAGAGAGGTAGACTAAATGATAGTGAAGGGAGGTCAGAGAAAACTACCGTTTTTAATTAAAATCCGCTATATATTATGTGCTAAAAATTTTATAGCGACCAGTATTTTTTTTCCTTAACTATTCAAGATATTTACACTTAGTTTAGCACGAAATTGAAGAAAAAGATAATTTTTATTATAAAAAGATACATTATACAATATATAAATGATCTCACCAAGTGCTTTAAAAAGGCATGACTGGTTTCCTATATATATATATATATATATATATATATATATATATATATATATATATATATATATATATATATATATATATATATATATATATATATATATATATATATATATAGGTGTCATTGTAGTAATACGGGGACCATTTTTGCTAAAAACCACAGTATTAGGGAGACCAAAAATTTAAGGAGGTCTCCTTAATTCTTAGCGTGTTTAAACGTTATGAAACTACACAGTAAACAAAAAACGAATGATTCTATAGCATAGTGAATATAATATTTTTTGTTTTAAAATTAAATTTATGTGTTGCCACTTGATTACAAGCTATAAAACATATATTATTTATTGCAAATGGTCTCCCCCTAAGTACTATATATAAGGCATGGTCCCCCTATTGCTGGTTGCAGATATATATATATATATATATATATATATATATATATATATATATATATATATATATATATATATATATATATATAAAAATATAGATCTGCAACCAGCAATAGGGGGACCATGCCTTATATATAGCACTTAGAGAGGCCATTTGGGATAAATAATGTATGTTTTTTAGCTTGCAATCAAGTGGCAACACAGAAATATAATTTTAAAACAAAAAATATTATGTTCACTATGCTATATAATCATTCGTTTTTTGCTTACTGTGTAGTTTCATAACGTTTAAACTCGCTAAGAACTAAGGAGGCTTATGTTTGGTCTCCTTAAATTTTTGGTCTCCCTAATACTGTGGTTTGGTACCCGTATTGCCGTATTGCTGGAATGACACTATATACATATATATATATATATATATATATATATATATATATATATATATATATATATATATATATATATATAGTCGATTCTCCACTGTGAGCAATGCTACCATTCTTCGATGATGCCGCTATATAAAGTTCTGCAGGATTTTTCGGAAAAAATTTTTTTCACAGGTCTTTCCGCTTCCAGCAAGCCAATGATCTGCATCTGGTGCAAGTCGCTGCATGCTAATTTTGCGTCGCACAGAAAAATAAACTTTCAAAGAAAGACCTTGTTTCTTTTTTTTCAAGAACTTTGCGTTTATGGTGAAACAAATAAACACAATGGGGTTGACGGTTAGCTCAGTCGGTAGAGCGTTGGTCCTGTAATCCTAGAGTTCATGGTTCGAATCTAGCCAGAGGTGGAAAGCAAGGGATTGACCTTCGATCAAATTGCCTCAGCTAAGCGACTGCACATGATTATTCACCACCACGGAATTCAAAATTAGCACAAATGAGTCTTCCAGCAATTCCCTTAAAAATGAACACAATGTTGATCAAGATATACGCATCATGGCCAATTTCATCCCAAGATAACGAAAATAAATTGTTCTATACTTTCTTTTGTTCGTCAGCATAAATAGCAAAATCTTGTCTAACGCCCCAAAGACTGAAGAATGGGGAGGGTGCATTGTGGGTAATTGTTGCGGGTCGCACGAGGTGCCAATTTCGGTCAAAAGTGGAAGGGGTCACTTTTCTTCAGTATCCCACGTTTTCCCCCAAAAAAGTTATTTAGTTTAGGGGTGAAATGATAAAGCAAAGAAAACATGCATTAAGGCGGTTTTATGGCGAACGAAAGACCACCTAAGGTCAAGAAAACGCACTAATTGTTGACGAGCCGATCACAACCTGATTTTTACAATGGTTAGAGTACTGTTCGTAAGGGAATGATAGCGAAACGAAATGTGCAGTACTTTTTATTGCACCCTAGTTCATACCCCGGCACTCATGTATGAAATTTCTGTCAGTGATTCTACTGATATTATCGTTTTTGATGTTCAGGGGCAGCTTGGAAGTTTGCATACACCCCTGCTACTTCTACCCACATCTAAAAAACATGTTTAAATAAAATTTGTTCTAATCCCCAAACAATAATTCTTTAATTTTTACGTATCGCAACTTCTTCGATTTTTTGTGTGAACAATACGTTAAGTGCAAAGTGCGATAATGAATTCTGGCAAAGATTCTCTTTTTTCTTTTGCTTTGCTTTGTTTTGTTTGTTTATTACTGTTGTTTTTATTTATTTATTTGCTTTTTTAAATTGCTATCTTTCTCTATTAACTTTTGCATCTTTTCCTTTGAAATTGACCAAGTTTAATCCAAAAGAGGTTTAATTACTGCATGGTTCGGTAATATTGGTAACAATATCGTGACGTCAAAACACATCAAAACACACCAAACCATCTGGTATGCTTCAGCGTCAAAAGTCGTGAGTCGAAGAAGTTAAAATGTAAAACATATAATTTTTAAAACTTAGAATTGAATATTAAAAAATCGTTTTATTTAAGAAAAAGAATGCAATAGTTTTATGACAACAGTATGAATGTTGTTCAAATTTCATTTGATTGTTATTTTTTTTTGTTAGATGGAAAGCTTATGATCTATATGTAAGATCTTGATTTATATCTAGATTACTATAGAGGGAAGTACAGGGATTTACGTGCTGAAGTCAAAAGTGAATATTGACCATTGTGTGAGGTGTAAGGTGTATTTCCCTGTATTTTCCTTTGATCACGTTCTATTCATTATTTGGTTTTAATTTCAGTTATGTGGTTTAGACTCAGGTTGACATCAATTTAGATTGCACTATTTTATTGAAAAATAAACGGCGTCACTACCCAACCAGTAAGGGGTAGTTTCCATCCACCATATTTACGTTTTCTTTCACCTATAAGTTCTTTGTTTGAATGTTACACCCGGAAGAATTTAAAGGCAATTTGAAAAATTGTTCCTACAATCCTTTTCGATTAATATCTGTGCAAACAAAATAAGAATTAATAAAGATACACCGATCTGAAAATTGAAAGTAGTTGGACGTTGTAAAAACGGTATGAACATGGCAAAGAAAACATTTTTGAAAATTTGAAGAAATATGAATGCTGAAGCTTTGAGAAGTTTTGATTCCTCGTGAGCTCATAACATGTCGTTTCAATCCGTTTTGACGTCATGAGATTATTATCAATATTACGAAACAATGCAAGTAATCAGGCCTTATTTGGGTTAAAATTGGTCAGTGCCAATACATAAAAATGTAAAATTTGATTAAAATAATTAAAAAAAGCAAGAAAGGAAGCGGGATGATGAGAATTGATTGATTGGTGTTTGAGTCTAACGACAAAAATATCTTTTAGCACTATTGGCGAAGAACATGGTGTATTTACGACTCGGAAACTGCCACTGCACAATACACACGACAATGTAGTTATAATGAGAGAACAACAAATCAAATCAATGAAAAATAATTCGTACGCGACTAGAAGACCGGACGTGATTAGCTAGAGTGTAACAGGGAATAACTAGAAGACCGGACCTGATTAGCTATAGTGTAATAGGGAATAACTGCTGCAACCTTGTTTCGCTATAGCTTTTTTATTTACGACACTCTCACCACAGAATTACTTTTGAGGAATTGCAGAATGGAAAACAACTTGCCAGGAAGTTCTCAGATTGGATACACGTTGATTCGATTCAAACCTGAGATTTGAGCATGTTGATAAAGAGCTTGGACGATTTATATTTTAAGCGATTTGATCAGGACCTCTTTTGTAGATAAGACGTTTACGTTTATATCAGAACTCCATAAAAGGTCTTTTCATTTTCATTATTTTATTCATAAATTTTGTACTTGCTGAATAAGTAGCTCTAATGCCTTTGTAAATAAAACGCATTGTGTTTCAGCGTTTTATTTACAATATATTTTCAGATATATGAGGTGAGACTGACTTGAATAATAAGGACTTAAAGTTTGTGCTTTAAGGTTATTTGTTCACTTTGCGTAAACAAATGCACTATGATATTTCCTATGCAAACAAAAGACGGTTGCATAACTCACATGGCAATTCCTATTGGAGATACTCAGAAGATTGTTTGTCAAAGAAGTGATTCTGTGTCAACAAAAATGTGTCATCGACTTCGGAAGAAAACAAATATTGATAACACAAAACCCGATGTAATCCAGGTGGTGGGGAGCACTCACATACCAATGGTTATCATCCTTTTCCATGACTTTTCAAAAATAAACATAAGCGCGGAGCGACAATTTAAAAAATACAACTGTTTTTAACCAAAAGTCCCCTTTTGTGGGAAACGAGGAGTACTGAATGAGAATAACCACACCCAACCCATTTTAACAAAAATTAGCATTCCGCCCTGACCCCGTCTGACCTCAAAATTACTGTTTTGGACAATCATAATTGCCCACCCTCTCTCCAGAGTGTGTCACCAGTTATAGTTATTCAGCTGTTTACATCACGTGATTCCGAATTCCTGTTAAGACTGTCTTTTCCCCGCAGATTACAAAACTTATGTTGGTACGCTTGCAGTAAAGTGGACTACAGAAATGTTATACAGTAGTGTAACAGCTTTTTGCTCTTTAAACATGTTCCATATAGTGAGATAATTTGTGTTTCCCACCCATATTGTTATTAGTTCCATACTAAAAGTCAAATTGAGAGTGAAACCTTACACAAATTGTCTTCTGATAACTCCTGTATATTAAATGGGATTATTTTCTAGACAAAGTGACTAAGACATTATATATCTGGTGCTGTTTTGGAAATCGTAAATGATACAAGTGTTTGTTACATTTTTCTGATGCATTTTGGACAATAGGTTTATCTACAAACATAAATAAATATTACACAAATATTTTCCTCTCTAATATACTGTATGCAAGCATTTAAGACAAGAGCAAAACAACATATCTGACTTTGAAATATGATTATTTAAACACAAACAACAGTTAATTAACTAGGCATAAGTACAGTTGGTTATTTGTTTCAGTCGCGAGGGTTTTAGAAGATGTGTTCACTGGGCCTGAAGTCTAGCTGATTCGGACATGGGTATAAATTATCCCCATTCTCGTCACAACAGAGACGTTCCGAATGCTTCGTCTGTGTCAGCTCATGCCAGTCACGCTGCAAAAAATATAAATACAATCTTTTTCCTGCCAAGTGTTTACAATTGTTGACAACATTGTAAAATTGCTGACATCGACCATTCAGATTAAATTATTAACTTGTGCATTCACTGTTCATGTTAAATTGTGAATTGTACATTCACCATTCATATTTACCCAATTCGTGTAACAGTTTCGAATATTGACCAGAAATCGAATAAAAAACAGTAAATATTGATTTATTTTCAGTCAGTATGAAGTATTATTGACCCAAAAGAAAATTTTCCATAATATTTTCAGGTTGCCTTGAAATAAGTCAATATATATGTATTGTTATATGATTTAAGTGGCGTCTTGATTACGATTAACTGCAATATCTATTGATGTTTTAATTCTGGTCAGCAATAAAAAATTATTCAAATCAGAATCGACTGATTACATTGCAGCATTTACTACAGTCATGTAGCAATCCGATTTATTATATCGACACCCATGCCTTACCATGGAACATCTGGGTGCTCTGTTCCACACCCCCAGCTCTGTATCCAGTTCCTCCCAGTCTTCATACTGATCTGCTCTTAGATACAGTGACTTGCAGAAGATTTGTCCGTAGGTCTCGCTAGCGTCCTGTCAAAACAATAAACTTCTTTTTGTTCCCCAAACACTGAGCTATACACGATAGATTCAAAGAAATTTACTAATTGTGTAAAACATGACTGGTGATTTTCCTATTGGCTATGGCATGCTTTCTAGTTCCAAATGCACGTTAATTTTCAATCCGTTATCTGAATGTATGTCTTTCAATTTCATCTCCGCAGATGGTATGATTTCTTATTCGAAGTCAGAGACATCCCGTAAAGGATTAATGAACATTTAATTTGTAGACTTGTATAAAATTTGGCATGCTGGATTCGAATGGGCGGGGTCCCCTTGCTAACCAAATAATCGTCTTAACCATTGCGCCACGCAGGTGTACTGAGAGAATGAAGCATTTAGTAAATTTTATTCCACATATTAAAAATAATCAATAACATGTAAGAATTAGTATCGGCCACCGTGATTTGTAATTGATTGCTTGTAACTTGTATTTGGCTTTAAAATTCAAATGCCAAACATCAAACGTTCTTCAATCTTTTCCTTACTATTCTGAGAAATCTTTAAAGAGTTTATTGACAAACAATATTAGGTTCTGAATTGCATGGCATAACAAGTGCAGTCTACTGTTATTTTAGTGTGGATCCGTTAAATATTTATCGTGGATTCTTTGCATGAAAAGACGATAATTTTAAAAGAATGCTGTTCTAGGTAAGTTAAAAGATTTAAAACAGTGTATTATCTAGTTTGAAAATCCTTGATGCTGCACAATTCGGGATTTTCTGACAACAGAATACACTGTTTTTATCTTTAAACCGTAAGGTTTGTTTACATTTATGCGAATAGTCTATTCTTAAAAGTGGAAACTCCATCTTTATGTTAAACGAGAGAACTAAAGATCATATTGTGACAAAATGAACTGAACTTTATAATGAAGCATAAACCGAGCAGTAAGCTTTTGAATGAGCATCAAAGAAGCCTATTATTCTTACATAAACTGAATTCTTGTTTTAAATGAATATCACACAACTTAGCATGTTCCGATTCGCAACCCTCCTCCAAATTGAACAATGTCCAATATTTTTTAAGTTGAATCCTGCCCCCTCCCCCTCCGAAACACAACACGTGTCCCCCACTGGATTAAGTTCAAACAGTTTGCTTCCATGAACAGATCGACATATATATATATATATATATATATATATATATATATATATATATATATATATATATATATATATATATATATCTGCAACCAGCAATAGGGGGACTATGCCTTATATATAGCACTTAGGGAGACCCTTTTGGAACAAATAATATATGTTTTTTAGCTTGTAATCAAGTGGCAACACACAAATTTAATTTTAAAACAAAAAATATTATATTCACTATGCTATAGAATCATTCGTTTTTTTTTATGCTTTTTTTTTTGTTTACTGTGTAGTTTCATAACGTTTAAACACGCTAAGAAATAAGGAGACCTACTTTTGGTCTTCTTAAATTTTTGGTTTCCCTAATACTGTCGATTTTAGCAGAAATGGTCCCCGTATATATATATATATATATATATATATATATATATATATATATATATATATATATATATATATATATATATATATATATATATATATATATATATATATATATATATATCGAATTTGTTTGTGTGTGTAATTCAATACCTCTGGGTAATCATTTAGTCTTCTGTCGTCAAAAACAACTTGCCCCTCAGTAGCACATAACTGCCTGCATGGGTCAAGCACAGTACCGGCGGTGTCACAGAAAGATTCGTCTTGCGGCTGATCTGTAAAAATCAAACAATCAGCAGATATTTAATTATTATGAGGTCAATATGAAAAACATATTTAACCAGTAAGTAAATGTTGACCATTATACCAATATTTATGTCTCTTTCACCAATTTTAGCATACTTTAATGGCAACATGTTTATCGATTAAGCTTCTAACTTCCAACTGCGGAGACAAGATCGAAGGACAAGGTTACCTCTATTGTACTGTACCTGTACTGTTTGTTCCAACAACTTGCAGAGGTAGAGGAATTTTGTCTGTAACAGAATACATTTTTCGATCTATTACCTCTTCTGTGTATTATTATTATTATTATTATTATTATTATTATTTTTACTATTATTATTATTATTATTATTATTATTATTATTATTATTATTATTATTATCAAATTGGATTGGGCATGGTATTTATTATCATATAAATCCGCTACGGAAATACTTTGGCTATGATAAAAGCAGAATGAACTATTATTATGTTAGTAACTCACTGAAGTCTGTTCCATGCACAATATACACAATTTAATTATATAATATTATAATATTATTCAGTATTCATGCAGCAGTATTTTGTATGTTAACTCTATAAATTTTCATGAGATTTTATGAGATAAATGTAAAATCATGAAATGTAAATACATTGTACATTTTCTCCCCAATAATTGAGTTACATAATAAAAAACGGTGGAAAGTAAATAACGTACTTCCATCTAACACGGCAAACATCTCAGGCACAAATATTCCACACTCACAGCTGCGAAAATAGCAAAAAGAAAAAGTGAAAATGCATAAATTATACAATTTCAATAAGATATCATCGATAGCACAGCGGCTGACTGTACCGGGTTGTGGGAGTAACAAAAAGCGACAGACAGACGGACAACGCCTAAGTCTCTAATACTTCCTCCCTAAAGAACAAAATGGTTGCTAAAGATAAAATTGGAACTGGCTTTAGACCATTATTATGTTACAAACGTTGAAGTAACCTGTGTTTCACAATCACCTCTTATTATTGGTAAAAAATGACTTAAAGGTTTTATGATAAACTTCTTTGCTGTATCCTTGAAGTGCAATTTTTAGCTTATTTTGACATGTATGGTATTGACAAAGTGAATTTATAGCAGACTACTCAAGTGCAAACAGGAAATGTCACTGGATATTACGACTACACGTGGTATTTCAACAGTTTCCAAACTTCATAAAAACAAACAGTAAAACAAAAGCAAAAGGTATAGTTCCGGAAACCAATTAGACATTCTGACCTTGCTTACATTTTGTGCAGAGATGGAGACATGTATTTTTCTGTGCTGTCACAATAAGCAAAGTTACTTTGTGCCTAGCCGTAAAAGCGATAACATTACAAAGGTGAAAGAAGAAATTCACCAATGTTAGCAAAATTTTGATTTTTCCTTATTTTCCTTAAATGGTAAGTCACCGCCATTCTCTTTCACCCCCTATTACACACCGATACGCTCTACTTTTGCAGCAAAACATATAACATTGCGCTAGATGGCACACCATCCACAAACAGTTGTTTAGATATTTAAATAATGACTAACTCCTGGAGTTCTATCGCTTACATATGTATAATTGCTCGTTAAATTTCTTCCCTCTATACGACATTAAGTAATACTAATTAAATATTATTTTTGGAACCAATTTTAACACCGTGAACAAAAAAAAAACAAAAAGGAAAAAACTAACAATTAAACAATTCTTCACAGGGGCTTAACCTATGATAAATATAATACTTAGTCGTTATAAGATTCTCGTCATTTACGTTTACTTTAAAACTTTTCCATACACAGACCATTCGTTTTGAAAAATTCCCCTCGACATAGCATTTTTGTCTGCAAGTATCCTCTGAAACTTTTATCACACGACAACTGGAGTCACGAAACGTCTTTTACCTCCTATTGTGTTATAAATAGCATGCTTAAAAATCAAGAATATAAGAGTCATTGCTTGATCCTTTAATCAAGGTAAAGCAACCAGCGATTTTGAGCTTATTTTCTACCCTTTGGGCCTAAAACACGTTATATAAGAGGTACCTCAAAATCGCTGTTATGGTCGAGAAGTTCATGCGCAAGGATAATCCCTGTGTCCAACCATCCATTGTAGAAGATAGTTTTACCATTAATTAGGATATTGTGTTTATTCCAAAATATGCACTTGCAGCTTTCATAATTTTTCGATGTCTGGGAGAATTATTCTATAAAATATTGGCAGCCACATCAGCTTGTTCATGTCGTAATTACGTCTAAGAAATATTCATTGACGCTCTCCTTATTTTACTAAAGTACATGTATATTATGTCATTCCATCCTTTTCCTTCAAAAATCCATTTCAACCATGTTAACTCTAATGCTTTAAAATGTGAGCCCACATCAACGGAATTGATACCACTCTCGTCATACTTACCATACAATGAGAACTCTACAGCACAAGTTTAAGTCTCTTTGTGACCAGGCATGCAAACTATTAACAATCTCAGTAATTTTAAAGTCAATATTCTTTTGCAGTTTTATTTCAACTTTTCTCCCTATATGCACTCCTGAAAGTTCAAAACTGTCTAATTCTACCCTCATACCCTCTACAGTAGTTGCTATGTACCTCCAAAGACCCAGTCATAAATAGGGCTGACTTCTCAAAATTTAGTTTTAAACCAGAGAATCCTGAGAAAGCGCACGCTGTTTCTATTAATTTAAAGGCTGGCCGTGTGTTTCTTACTGTACAGGTACAATCATCCACAAATTTTTTCCACTTGTGTGTGTTTCTAGCCTATTTTCAACCTACCGGGACTTTCCGAAAAGAAGCTCCCCCCATATAAAAGCCCCGGGGTTCTTATTAGGAAACTGTTTCCCAGTAAAAGCCCCGGGGCTTCTATTTGAAGTTAAAATAAAGACCTGAAAAATTCGTTTCCTAATAAAGCCCCCCCCCCCTCCTTCCCTGCAAGTCTTTTTAGAACTCGTGTATACTCGCATGCAGACGCGGCGCACTTAATCCTTTGATGTGAGACAAACCCCCTAGACACGTTCTGTGTCGTTGCTTAATCCTGTGCTTCAAACAAGGCACCCCCCCCCCACTTTACCAGACTTTTTAAATTATTGTTTTTTTGTGTGTTCTGTTATTTTTGTGCGGATATGAACTTTAATAAGAGATTGGTGGTAATTTTCCTTTTTCCCAATAAAAACTTATCGACAACTCCCCCCCCCCCCCCCCGCTCCCATCTAAAAAATAGAAGCACCGGGGCTCTAATTAGGAAACTGTGTCCTAATAGAAGCCCAGGGGCTTCTATTTGATTTCTAAATGAGCGCCTGAAATTGCCGGTTTCCAAATAGAAGCCCTGGGCTTTTTTCGGAAACCCCCGGTATTCTGTATTTTTATCGTTTCTTATTTGAACTCCTATAATTTCTACACAAAAAAAGAAACAAAAAAGTCAAAAGAGGACATCCTTGTCTCAAACCCCTATAGATGTTGAGGCAATGGGTTACATGCCCTCCATTACACGCACAACTTATATTTGCGTAACAACATTAAGCCATGCTATAAAATCGTTTCATTTTCAAGCGCATTTGCCTCATGTATCAAATATATTTATCTCCCCTTGTTTTCTCACGAACCTCATTGCTGCTATTCTGGTTTTTTAGTCACGTAAACCCTTTTCATTAAATGAAATTATTTTTATGTCATTCATATAATATGCTATTTAAAATAGCATTATGAATGTAGGACGCACCTATTGTTTCCCTAGAAGCGTTCTATTGTACCATAGTTATATAATGAGAGCACAAAAACATTGAAAACATTTAACACGCATAGTAAGATAGACGTGTCTTGATCTGTCATAGAATCATATTTGACCTTTGTTAAAGTTGTGTTGCGTGTTATCTAGGAATTATCTACGGAACAACCCTATGAAATTTCAAAACGATCGGACCAGAAATGTAGGAAGAGTAGCAATTTGAGGAGACCCCACAAATGATTGGTGTGTAGCCCATCAATAAAAAGTCTGGGCTAAAAAGCATATCCGCATATTCTAGGGATCGAACCAAGGTCCATTTTGTTCAGAAACAGACCATTGGCTGACATGCTAATTTAACCATATGACTGCACTGAAATCAAACCAAAGATCCGTAAAGAGTTGTAAAGAGGTGTCTAATAATAATAATAATAATAATAATAATAATAATAATAATAATAATAATAATAATAATAATAATAAGAAGAAGAAGAAGAAGAAGAAGAAGAAGAAGAAGAAGAAGAAGAAGAAGAAGAAGAAGAAGAAGAAGAAGAAGAAAAAGAAGAAGAAGAAGAAGAAGAAGTAGAAGATTACTGACTAGCTGTAGCTGTAGCGATAACAAGCGCAGCCGCCGCCGATACACGGCTCATAAACACCCTCGTTACAGCACAGCTCCTCGCCCATCACGAAACCGGAAGCCGTCCACTCATTATGGTTAGCGGGACAGTCGCGGATACGGTAGTACATACGCAGTGGTTCATCTTCACACTAAAGAGAACAATGAAACAATTGCACAGCATCCTCCTCCCCACCCCCTCCCAGGCTCCTACCCACCCCGCGCGTCCTCCATTGGTTTACTGTATTGAATGATAATGGTATTTCAATGCACTTATTTTGGTCAGAGACAGGTTACAAGTTAGTAAAGCGCTGTATCGCGTTTTCTGTCTTCAAGTTTTAGTCTGACCAAAAAGTATGTTAGTATAAAAAGTCAAGGCCAGGGAAGAAAAATAGCCTCGCTTCTCATGAAATCTTTCTGTTTGCAAGAAATGTTGAAACGAGAAAAGAAAGAAGAGCCACTTACATTTTCGTGGTCGTCTGCGTACATAATCTCACACATAATTCCTCCAAGGCACCGTCTGCTCTCCTGTCAGTAAGCAAATCGATAAAATAAACAAACCAATCACGTCTGCGTACATAATCTCACGCATAACTCCTCCCAGGCACCGTCTGCTCTCCTGTCAGTAAGCAAATCGATAAAATAAACAAACCAATCACGTCTGCGTATATAATCTCACGCATAACTCCTCCTAGGCACCGTCTGCTCTCCTGTCAGTAAGCAAATCGATAAAATAAACAAACCAATCACGTCTGCGTATATAATCTCACGCATAACTCCTCCTAGGCACCGTCTGCTCTCCTGTCAGTAAGCAAATCGATAAAATAAACAAACCAATCACGTCTGCGTATATAATCTCACGCATAACTCCTCCTAGGCACCGTCTGCTCTCCTGTCAGTAAGCAAATCGATAAAATAAGCAAACCAATAACATAAACAAACCAATAACAGAAACAAACCAATCACGTCTGCGTACATAATCTCACACATAACTCATCGCAGGCAGCGTCTGCTCTCCTGTCAGTAAACAAACCCATACTATGGACAAACCAATCACTCAAATAAATCAATCACATAAGCAAACCAATCATGTAAACAAATCAATCACGTAAATAAACCAACGACGTTAACAAATGAATGACACAAACAAACCAGTGACGTAAACGAAGCAATCACAGAAACAAACCCAGCAAACATTAAGACGTCAGAATGACGTCGGGTCGACGTCGTGACCCGACGTTTCCGACGTCGGACTGACGTGTCGGTTTTGGTTGTATATGAAATGGAAGCGACGTCGGGGTTTCAACGTCAGAATGACGTCGGGTTCCGACCTAAATCCGACGTCGGAATTAAGTCGGTTTAAGGTTGTATATGAAATTGGAACCGACGTCGGATTTCGACCTGAAACTGACTAGAGTTATATAATTAATAGGTAATTAATTATTCAACTGCTGTTGTGAAATACATACGAAAGCATTTGCCATGTAAATTTTTACAATCTAGGAAGAAAAATACCGACGCGCCATCAAAATTCTAAACTTTTCATGTAAAAATTACTTTTTTTCTTCTTCTTTTTCAAAATGACTTCCATTTCCGGTGAGCGATAATAATGTTCATCGCTTTTTGGTCGTTTTTGCAACGTCGGAATGACGTCAGAAAACCGACGTCGCCTCGACGTCGGAATGAAGTCGGGTTTTAGGGTAATAGGTCAGAATAGGGTTGTGAAGTCGTCGCGACCAAAATCCAACCTTTTTTCAACCAAAAAAAGACGTCGGTTGTTTGCTGGGAAACAATAACGTAAACAATCGGTACTTCTTTCGTACAAATACTTTTCAATTGCTTGACAAATCTTCAAAACCTTTTTAAATACTTTTAACAATCTGTGCAATAAAATACAATATTTATGTAGCTTTTGGTCTAATAAAATGTGCATTTTTTCAATGATATGGAAAACTAACTTATTCAATCAGATGGAAAATTAAATTATTAAACGAAATAAAAACTGAGTTATCAAATGAGATTAAAAGAGTAAGGCGTAAATCAATTGAAAACCTTTAGTTTTTGGCTATCGATGAAATGATTAAAATCGATAACTGCATTGTACCACATTTTTTCGGAAATGACGAAAACTGATATATTGTATATTACAGTGAATCTGTCACCTAAGAGGGAAATTAAACATTTATTTAATGAACAATTTTTAGAAAATAAATTATTGTGATAGTAAACAAGAATGGCAATTCCGAATACTTCAGTAAAATGTATTATTTAAATAAATATTTACGTCATGCAGCCTGCTTCATAACAAAGAATGTAAACAACTTGTTTGTATAGTTGGTTAATGGTTAAATTATAAAATGTAAACCAAGCAAATTCAAAATTACAAGACTTTAACTGTCTCAAAATTTAATGGATTTTATGAATGCAAATATGAGAGATTCACTGAATACTTCCGTGACTTTGTAAAGTCACTGATTTGACAGATCCACGTTGTTGTTCAACAGCCAACCTCTTCGGCCTTTCGGTCGGTGTATAATGTCTTTTTACTCCGCAGACTCACTGGCGATTCCGCGAAAATAATCCTCATCAAAGAGCGGAACTACTTTTTGAAATACCCATTCGCTCTGTGTATATACTCTGTCTATAATCTTAATAACAACGGACAGATTCACTTTAACACATAGGGCTGCGTTCCGAGGCCCGGCCCGGCCCAAAGACCCTCGGAACACACCCCTAGTAATTGATGCATATTTCAAATACAAGCGGCTTACGTCATTGGGTGTTTCCACACACAGCCCGAGTCCACCTTCCGTTTCGTTTCTAGCCACCTCGTTGCAGAACTGCGCGCAGGGGTGGAGCGGTCCCGCCGCCAGGTTACAGGTCAGTGGATCGTAGATGTCCTTGCTGACTGCCCACGCTAGTGGCGTCATCACATCCTCGCCGATTTGACGGTCCGCGTACAAGGCACAGTCACATCTTTAGAAAAAAAGGCAGAATTCAACATTTAATATCCAAGCATTGCTTCAAGGTTAGGCCAGGAAGAAAAATGGTCTTGTTTCCCATCCTACTTTTGTTTATTTGATCTTTTTTCTTGCAAAACAAAATGCCCAGACGGGGCAGAATTTTTTCTCATTATTTTTTGTTTATTTTTTTTTCTCCAAAAAATTATGGTTAAATGGTTTTTATAAAGCGTTAATATGACATAACACTTTCAATTTATAGCATGCTAATTTGAAACGTTTTAAAAAGTATTCTGTGTGAAAATGCTGGAGCTGAAGGCACAAGCTCAAAATGTTAACATAAAATTCGCCCAAAAAGGGCAATTTTCAGTATTTTATTTTCTGTATTGTATAATCTACACCGACTCAAAACAAACAAACAAACAAATAAACAAATAAAAACCCAGAAAAATGCTTAACGGTGAAAGAGAAATTCTGGTGGATATAAAATAAACCTTCAAAAACAAATTAACAACTGTTTTAACGGACCTGTAGAGCTCCTGAGCGAACACCACTGGAGTGAGGAGCACAATAACGGCGAAAAGCTTCATCTCTAGTTGGCGGACTTTGATGGAGAGAGGGGTGAAAAAGCTGCTGGTGTCTCAAGTGTCCAGGGCCTTATGCACATCTCCATATATACTCAGTTATCGCCCAACGTAATCAGACACGTCATTGGTGTGATAGCGAAAAGGCCACGTTAACAGCTGTTCCTATTATCGGACAATTTTGTCGCAAATATGCCAACTATAAAAATTAACAAGCAGAAAAATTGCACCCGTTGAAGAAAATTAATGATAACCATTATCCAGATAGTAGTCACGCATGCTATAGATGCTGCCGAACCTTCGTGCTAATTAAAAAATTCAATATCGTTAAAAAAATTGCACTCTCGCAGATGTTAATTGACCAAACAGATAGTGACGTCATTATCTTGTATTTGATATGATTAAGCCCACCATTGCAGACCAAGTAACGTGATATGTTCAGATATGGCATCTTTATCTTTTCTATAATATCAGGAACCAATGAGAATTATTACCGGTGCAAAGATGGTAAGTTGTGATACTTATTTGCACCATGTGGCAGGTGCAGCAGATTAGGGTTTGGACTACAAAACGCACACATACACTGTATGATCGGCTCAGCAATTAAATATATACAGTAAAACCTGCCTACACCGCACAATTGGGGGACTGGGGGATTTTACCCGGTATATAGAGGTGTCCGGTATTTCAGGGGTCATGTAAACCAATGGGGAAAAAAACGATACTGAGAATGAGAATGTCCGGTATTGGCAGTTGTCCGGTGTTTCAGGATTTGTCCGAATTAGTACGAATTAGCGGTTATAGCGAAGTAAAACGGCCTGTCCCAATATTTTTCCCATTGCCTCCCATGAAAAAAGTGGTTTATTGGATAATCAGTTAGTACGAAGTGATTGTAGCCGCAAAGTTTATCAAAAGTGTTTTCCCAGCAAACAACCGACGTCTTTTTTGGTTGAAAAAAGGTTGGATTTTGGTCGCAACCACTTCACAACCATATTCTGAATAAAATAAGGTTGTAAAATGGGTAGAATTACGTCACGACCTATTTCCACAAAACCCGATTTTATTCCGACGTCGAAGAAACGTCGGTTTTCTGACGTCATTCCGACGTTGCAAAAACGACCAAAAAACGATGAACATTTATTATCACTCACCGGAAATGGAAGTCATTTTGAAAAAGAGGAGAAAATAAAACGCAATTTTCACATGAAAATTTTAGAATTTTGATGGCGCGTCGGTATTTTTCTTCCTAGATTGTAAAAATTTACATGGAAAATGCTTTCGTATGTATTTCACAACAGCTGTTGAATGAGTAATTATTTATTAATTATTTAACTCTAGACTATTTTTGTAAGACGTGTCTAAGACTGGTCGTTTCAAGGTGGTAAACCCGACATCAGTTTCAGGTCATTCTGACGTTTATTTATTTGTTACAGTCTTTTATATTGCGCCCATTAAGAACTAGCAACTAAGCGCACAATAAGGTTAAAACTACATATAGAAAAAAAAACGGCATGAAAAGAGTAATTCTATAATACCAATACTGACTAAGAGCAAATCTAAAATAGATTAAATATATAATACTAATAAAGATGAACACAGATACACTGTAATCCTGCCAACACTAAAGGTGCAAATTTGAAATAACTTTGAATATATAATACTGACAGAGTTGAACCCAGACACAATGTAATACTGACAATACTAAAGATGCAACTTGAAATACTTTTAAATACATAACACTGACAAGATGAACACAGACCCATTATAATACTGACGTACAGCATAAAGTAAATGTTGTATTAATTACCACCATAGCACAGAATAAAAAGATGCGTTTTGAGGGTACGCTTAAACTCTCTCAAGGTGGAGCAACTCCTAATATGCAGTGGCAACTTATTCCACAGTTTGGGGGCGATGGCGGAAAATGCTCTATCACCGTATCTGTTACGTGTTCTCTGGCATTTGAGTAGGAGCTGGTCTGCAGAACGCAGGTTGCGAGCTGGTTGATACCACATCAGCAAATCCGATATATAATCAGGTGCCATGCCATGTCGCGATTTAAAAACCAGCGTTAGCACTTTGAAATCAGCCCTTTCCTTGATGGGTAACCAATGCAAATTTTGGAGGATGTTCGTGATACTCACACTTGAGTCACGTCTCTGATTCACTACAACATGGGCAGCGTCATTCATTACCATTTGTAATTCATGCAACAGGTATTTAGGAAGCGCTACTAACAGGCCGTTGCAATAATCAAGCCTAGATATTACTAACGCGTGGACTATCAGCTTTGCGGTCTCAATGGTGAGTGATCGTCTGACCCTGCGTATCCAAGACAAGTAATAATAACAACTCTTGCGAATGTCATTTACGTGAGCGTCCATACTTAAAGTGGAGTCCATTAATACGCCTAAGTTTTTTATCACATCCGATTTTTAATAGTTTCGTTTTCCAGATAAAGAGCGTCGGCCACAATTTTGTTTTGGTTACGGGTGCTTGACAAAACTAAAAACTCAGTTTTTTCAGGATTCAATTTTAGCTTATTTCGAAACATCCATCTTTTTATAGATGTTATGGATGTCTCTAAAAGTTGCCTAGCGCTGAGTTGGTGTATGAGTGATGAAATTTTCAGTAGTTGTGTATCATCCGCGTAGCAATGAAATATAAGCAATAAAAATCTGATTAGTTGGCCAAGAGGCATCGTATAGTCACTATACAGTCTAGGGCCAAGTTTGCTTCCCTGTGGAACTGAACAGTCAAGACTGACTGGCTCGGAATATTCCGAGGCGACTTTGACTTCCATACTACGACCAGACAGATAAGATTTAAACCATTCCAAGGCGACACCCTGAATCTTTAGGGTATGTTCTAGTCTGTGAAGTAAAATCTGATGATCCACAGTATCAAATGCCGCTGAAAGGTCAAGTAAGGACATAAGTACAATCTCATTGTTATCCAAGGCCATATAGATACTATTGAACACAGAAATAAGAGCAGTTTCGGTGCTGTGTCTTGCTCGATACGCCGATTGGAATTTTTCGCGTAAAGAATTTGTGTCTAAGTGTTTCGTTATTTGAAGCCCCACTGCATCCTCAATCACCTTGCTAATGTAGGGTAAATTCGAGACGGGTCTGTAGTTTTTGAGCACCCGGTCCAATGACGGTTTCTTAAGCAGAGGCTTCACAATTGCCTTCTTATAAATAGGTGGCATGTATCCAGACTGCAGAGACAGATTGACTATTCTGGTAACAGCTGGTGTGAGATCATCTACACAACGCTTAATTAGTTGTGTAGGCAATGGATCGAGTTCGCAGTATTTATCTCCGGATTTTAATAAAAGCGCTTTTACCTCATCTGTCGTAAGCTCGTCGTAGTTTTGCATTGGCGGAGCAGCTAGGGCTGAATCGAATTGGAAGGCACCGGCTATGTCCACAGTAAAGGAAGCTCGTATGCGATCAACCTTAGCTGTAAAAAACTCACTGAATTGTTGAGCGAGTGCAGACGCGGATTTGTGCTCGGGCAGTGGGTTAACCTGTTTTCTTTTCATGACTTGATTAATACAGCAGTAAAATTCACGAGAGTTGCCTGTTTTCTCCACTATAAGATTATGGTAATATTTGGATTTTTCAGCCCTGGATATGTTCTTCCATTCATTTCTGCTGCGACAGTACCACCGGTAGTCACTCATGTTACCGGTTTTACGATACCGACGTTCTTTCGCCCGAACTATGCGTTTTGCCTGTAGTACAGCTTCATTGTACCATGGTTCCCGTTTCTCTATCCTAGCGAGACGTTTTACAATCGGTGCATGCTTGTCTAAAAGTTGTTTAAGATCGTCGTTATATGACAACGACAACTCATCCAAGGTCATGTTTTGGTAATTCGTCGCTATATTAGTCAAAGATAGGTCATGCCTAAATGAGTCGATTACAACAGATTACAACAGCACGTTGAAAACCCGACGTCGGTTCCATTTCAGATACAACCAAAACCGGCACGTCAGTCCGACGTCGGAAACGTCGGGTCACGACGCCGACCCGACGTCATTCTGACGTCTTCATGTTTGCTTGGTTTCTGCAAAATTATACATAAAAGTCTGTGCTGTGGTGTTCATTTGATGCTGATTAGTGAGGTTAAACACTATAGTTTTTTTTAATTGTTTTAGTGTCAAGTTATCATTTTTCATCTTTGTATTAATGTATTATTGTAAGCACTTAGAGCTTTTTGATTAAGTGCGTAATAATAATAATAATAATAATAATAATAATAATAATAATAATAATACCGGATGAGGTAAACCTTATTCCCTATGACAATTGCAATTCACACGCTGGTGTTGCCCATCCTGTGTTACTTGTGCATGGGGGAACACTGGTTTCAGTTGCAGTTAATACGCTGCTGTTTATCAGGCCTGAGTTTTATTCCTATCGCACAATGACTGGGGCAAAGGAAAATGGTTTTCAATTGCAATTCATACACCTGTGTTTATCAGGTATCCACAGATTTGAGCCAAACTTGGAAAGTGCGACATTTGGAGCACTTCAATTTTGTACAAACTATTGACTGATGCTATAATATTTAGGGTCTGCGCTACACTGTAATTTTAGTTTAAATTTAGTGGATTAACTCTGCCCTTTTACAAGTTTCATAAAAACTGGAGAAGGGCATGGTGACCAGCCGTATTAGCTGATAATTGCAATTAGAACAATGGACCATTTTCGAAGGCTATGCGTATTGTCAAGAATTAAAAAAAATAAAGAGAGAGAGAGAGATAGAGAAAGAGAGAGACAGAAAGAAACAGACAGGCAGAGGGGGATAGAGAGAGGAAGGGAAGAGAAAAACTGAGGGGTAAAAAAGGAGAGTGAGAGAGAGAGAGAGAGAGAGAGAGAGAGAGAGAGAGAGAGAGAGAGAGAGAGAGAGAGAGAGAGAGAAGGCTAGTACTGCCTAACGACAGTCCCCGGAACAAAATAACATTGAAGAAATTTTCTTTCAAGTTGAGCGACACAGAAGAAGTGGTCGTCTGTATATTTGCTTCGGTATCTGTGACAGTTGCTGGCACGTGTTGGCCTTGAAGGCATTTATTTTAAGAGCTATATAGATAGCGGTGCACTTACCCCCATGTTCTCATTCTGTAGGTTAAACAGCTGTGACATTAAAATATACAGATCTTCAACTCATTTGCTCTCCATTGACTTGAAAAGTAAATATATATATATATATATATATATATATATATATATATATATATATATATATTGAAGAAAAAGAAAGTTTGTAGCTAACCGGTCCCAAATGCAGCTGCTTGAGTTTTTTTCGTGTTGCGTAATGAATGTGGCAAAGAGTGTGGAGTCAATTGATGTAATTCTTCTTTAATGTTGTACATCTATCGATTACTGATGTTAATTGCAGGTCAAATATTCACAGACTGAAGCAGCATTTTTGAACGCATATAAATCGATTTTTGTGATCCATAATAATTGTACACAAAATAGACATAAATTGCACATTTTTTGTGGGCATTGTGTTTTTTTTTTTTAAGATACATTTTTAAATCCATTTACTGACAAAGTCATAGCCTAAAATAATTTATTTTTATAACCGTTAAAGGCAATATAAAAAATGGAGTTTAAGTAAAGGGTAGGCTGGAAAACTGTGATGGGGGGAGGGGGGAGGGGAGGGGGGAGAGTTGGTGAACGGGTCATGTAAGAAATTCATGGAATATCGGATAACACAAATATCGGTTAGTACGAACATTTTTTACTGATTACTTTTATAATTATTCCAAAAACATTGTTTGACAGCTCTGCTTTTATCGTTAGTTCAATTAAATTCAAGTATTGGCGAAATTAGTTTGCTGTCCACCCCTCCCCCCAAACCCCACCCCATTTCTTCCAAAAATTCATGACTCGCTTCGATTTTCTGCAGCAGAGCTTTCACATATTTATATGCGGGTTTCCCAAAATGTTTTATTTTACACAAGTGATGTCAATTCAATTTGACGAGTCTCAACTTCTTTACTGATGTATTATTATTATTATTATTTAGAATCATTTTCATCTCTTAACTGAATTAAACGTTTCTTGGGCAATTTTGTCATAAAATTATCAATCCACGAAAATGTGTTGTTAAGGCAGGACGGGGGTGTTCGGATCACTCCTCCTGCTCGTACGGTGTTATCATTGTGTCACGATGATCTCATGCATACAAAATTATCCACTCAATTTACAGCTTGAAGGCAAGAAAATAAAATGCATCGAGAATTTCTTCTTTTTTTTTATTATTACCGTCAATTAATGCTTCGCTTTCAAGAAAAAAATACTTACACCAAAAAGTGCAACGAAACTACTAAATATCCAAGGACATGGCACTGAGCTGAAGTATAGGAACACAAATGTGAAAGCTTTCACAAAAAATCGTACAGACGGTAGCTTTTCCAACCACGACAGTCCATACACCAAACATCCCTAGGTTGGATTTTTACAGGTATTCTTTAGTACACCGTTACATTTTCACTCCCAGCATTTTGGGGAGAGAAAGTAATATATCGTCTTTATCGTAATGTGTGCTTTTCTAAACACAGTTACGTAACTATGTTTTATTGGCTATGAAGGGATTCCCTTGAGGGGTGGGGTAACCCCCCCCCCCCCCCGCTTCTTAACCCAGACATTCCGCGCATGCATGGTGATTGCATATAACACAGTTTGCAGAAATGAATAATAAGTAATTGGTCTCACATGCATGATCTCCCCCCCCCCTCGCCTACTCTTCCCCCACCCTACTCTCCCCCCCCCCCCCACGGAGGGTTGGGGAACATGTTCTCTACACAACAATCCTTTTCACATTCGACTCGCATATGATATTCCATGACGCCACGCACACCCCATTCACATACCACGTGACAGTCACGCACACCCCACTCACACCCCATGTGACAGCCACGCACATGTCACTCACATACCACGTGACAGCCACGCACATGCCACTCACATACCACGTGACAGCCACGCACATCCCACTCACACACACGTGAGACCCACACACAATCCACGCGCACATCACGTGACACAAGGGATGCCCAGTCAGCAAGCACACTGAGGCACCACTCGCGACAACACCACGGAATGCTTTTTATACACATTTTATAACGCACGCTTAAAAATGTACCCAGCGTTCAGATCAAATTCTTCTTCAGATTCAAAGCCATGCGCAATATTTACTCATTTCATAATAAACATATTCTATCATTTAAAGAAGAATAAACCAATCAAATAATGAATTCAGAGTTTTTGCCATTCACGAAATTAGGCAGTGTAGTAAAAGTTAATCTATTCCGGAATAGACTCAAACAGGACTTCTCTCATACTCTATAGATTTCAATGAGATTGAGCATCGTCAGTCTATTCCGGAATAGACTAGCCTGGACTGTGGTGTCTAATTTTGTTCGCGGCAAAAATTATTTGAATTCTTGCTTGCTTAGTTCCTTCGGTGTGTTAATAACATATATTCACAACGTGAGGTGTCAAAATAGAAATGCTCTAATAAAATTCACACAAACTGTAAAAAAAAAAAAAAAACAAAAAAAAAAACAAGTAACTAAAAAAGGCACAACGTACGGGGACATTGATTCTGCTGACAGATACTGAAGTACCACATACAACGAAAAAAAAAACACCACTCAGAAGAATATCTACCCGAAACACCACATTTCAACGGACCATAAAACACGTCTCCTCAAGGTATCTGTCATAACTGATCTGACCGCCAATCATTGAGGGCACGGCGTAAGGACTGATTTGACCGCCAATCATTGAGGACACGGTGTGAGGACTGATTTGACTGCGAATCATTGAGGACACGGTGTGAGGACACTGATCTGACCATGGATGATTGAGGACACGGTGTGAGGACCGATTTGACCGCGAATCATTCAGAATACGGTCTGTACGCGATTTCAATGGCCTCTAACAGCCGCTTAATTCCTCAACGAACAAAACTAATACACTGAGCACTTGGTGCTTCACTGACTCAGTTGAGAACGTAAACAAATCTATCAATTTAAAAGCACTTCCTGTGATTGTCTATGAACATAAGCACTATCGCCAACAGAAATTACACCACATGTCGCACAATGTGCTTGAAATTCGTTCTCAATCATCCACATAACGGTAAAGGAGAGTCCTGCATTGCACTTTTAGTAAACTACAAGTGTCCAGAGATCACGTGATCAAAATATCATACGTAACACGATTACGTGACCAGTACAATCAACATGAAACGGTCCCCCCCCCTCAACCACCAGCCCCCCCCCCACCCCCCTCCAAAAAATTATCGACTATCACATTTGTAAACAAATACAATACTTTGACCAACAAAACACTTCAAATGACCCAAGTGACAAATATACACTACAATTCTAATTCTACACCTAAAGGTAAACCTTTTTTCCCTCGCTACGACGGTGTGTATCAATCCGCCCGCATTCAAAAATCCAAAAATAAAAATAATAATAATAATAAAATAAAATAAACTACGTTTCGCGACAACGACTCAATGATACCACACCAACATTACACCCTTGTACAGACCTATTGAAGTCTAAATTACGCTAGCTTAAAAGTGTATGCTAGTTTTTTTCAACTTTTGAAGCATAAAAACAAATCCATCTAAAATTCCTTACTTCTAACAAAACAATTATTCGGCTACCCTAGAAAGTCTGCTAGTTCTTGACTGGATAATTGTTTTGTAGGATTTTGTTGAGAGCTTCCCATGGTATTTAACCCACCCATTGGCGGTAGCATATTTCCCGACATTCCACTTCCGCCAAATACACCTTGGTTCATTTGCATGTTTCCCATCATGCCTTTGTTCATTTGCATGTTTCCCATCATGCCTTGGTTCATTTGCATGTTTCCCCTCATGCCTTGATTCATTTGCATACTTCCCATCGTCCGTGGTTGGTTCATTTGCATATTACCCATCATGCCACTCATTTGCATACCTCCTATCATTCTTGGCTGAGTCAGCGACATATTACCCATCATGCCTCTCGGTTGCATTGCTGGGTTATTCGGAACACCTCCCGCAGTAGTGCTCATAGTTGCGGTGCGAGTTTGCGACATGCTACCCAATGACGGTTTCGGATTAGGACTGGGCGATAGGAGAGAATCGAACGCGGAGTAATCCACTTTCTTGGCCTGACTACTGGCACTACTTTCGGGAACAAGTCCCACAGTATTAGCTTGCTGTGACGTCACACCAAAAGTAGGACTACCTCTGTTTACATTTGACGTCGCGGAAATGGGCCCCAAACTCTGGTAGGGTTTCCCGCCACCCGAGGGACCAGACCAGTTTAACTGAGAACCGGTCGAACTGAAGGGGCTAGAGCCACTCGTCGCTAGCAGCGGTGTACTCGATTTTCCCGTGGAACCATTCACGCTTCCCATGAAATCAGTGTCCAGCAATGATGACGTCAGATCTCGCACAGGTTCGCTGCTCTTCGCTTTGTTTACAGCAGGCGTGGCTTTGATTGGTGACTGGGATTTGAACTGCTGCTGCATTTCTTGCTGTTTGGCCAGTTTCTGTTTCTCTTCCAGGGTCAAGGACACCTGAAAAGAACACACGTGTTTTTTTTTTATTTTTTAACCAAGCACATTACGAGGGAAGCGATACGGAATGGAACATTTTCACTAGAGGTTCATTTTCCACAAAATCTTTTTCCTTCAGAGAAACAGCCTTCATGATACATTTTAATAAGAAATTATTAAATTTTAATTAAGAAAATTTGTTAATATATTAGAGTTTTATTCACAGTTGTCAAGATTTACACTTGTGCCACTTCCATGTCGCTTTTATCGTATTAAAAACATAAAAAAAAACAAAAACAAAAAAAAACAATAAATAAATAAATATATGAAAAAATAAAAAAATTCAAGTAAGATGTCACTTCAGACGGTTACGCTTAACTTGCGATTTTATGTACAATAGGAATATTGGTCGAAGATATGATAACAAGTTTGTCCAAGGACAAAGTCCCAGCTTACGAAAAGCAATAAGACCAATTCCAGTGTGCATGAGCAAGGGAATTTTCCTGAAAAATTGGGCTTCAAAAGATGAGACGGCAAAGAGCTAGCCCAGTAATTAATTGAGCACCGGACCAGAACATAGACCGATAAATGCATACAAAGATTTCTTTCCCAGAAAAATGGGAAACACATTTTTTGTATCTCTGGTAGACTGGATAGTCTACCATAGATACCTTCAAACAACGCTCGCATTTCGGACCAGTGCGCATATTTATGTAACTTGCCTTGATGCGTGGTTCTTATTCAGACAAGTGCGCATGTTTCTTTAATTTTGCGTAGATGCGCGGCTCTCATTTTGGAACAGTGCACATGTTTATTTAACTTGCGTTGATGTGCGGTTCGCATTTCTGACGAGCGCCCATGTTTTTTTTTCACCTTTTGTGAATGTGCGGTTCTTATTTCGGATCAGTGCGCATGTTTATTTACCTTGTGTTGATGTGCGGGTCGCATTTCAGATCAATGCGCATCTTTATTTACATTGTGTTGATGGGCGGTTCGTATTTCGGATCAGTGCGCATGTTTATTTACCTTGTGTTGATGTGCGGTTCTTATTTCGGATCACTGCGCATGTGTATTTACCTTGCGTCGATGCGCGATTCTTATTCCAGACCAATACGCATGTTTATTGTACCTGCGTTGATGAGCGGTACTTATTTTGGACAAGTGCACAAGTTTCCATAGGTTGCCTTGATGCGCGGTTCGCATTTCGGACCAGTTTGCATGTTTATTTAACTTGCGTTGATGCACGGTGCTTATTTTGGACGTGTGCCTATGTTTATTTACCTTGCGTTGGTGCGCGGTTTGCATTTTGGACCAGTGTGCATGTTTATTTAACTTGCGTTGATGCGCAGTGCTTATTTTGGACCAGTGCAAATGTTTATTTAACTTGCGTTGGAGCGTGGTTCGCATTTCGAACCACTGCGCACGTTTATTTAACTTGCGTTGATGCGCGGTTCGAATTTCGGAGAAGTGCGCATGTTTATTTAACTTGCTCTGATGAGCAGTTCGAATTTCGGATCATTACGCATGTTTATTTAACTTGCGTTAATGCGCGGCTCTCATTTTGGAACAGTGCACATGTTTATTTAACTTGCGTTGATGTGCGGTTCGCATTTCTGACGAGCGCCCATGTTTTTTTCACCTTTTGTGAATGTGCGGTTCTTATTTCGGATCAGTGCGCATGTTTATTTACCTTGTGTTGATGTGCGGTTCGCATTTCGGATCAATGCGCATCTTTATTTACATTGTGTTGATGGGCGGTTCGTATTTCGGATCAGTGCGCATGTTTATTTACCTTGTTATGATGTGCGGTTCTTATTTCGGATCACTGCGCATGTTTATTTACCTAGCGTCGATGCGCGATTCTTATTCCAGACCAATACGCATGTTTATTGTACTTGCGTGGATGAGCGGTACTTATTTTGGACAAGTGCACAAGTTTCCATAGGTTGCCTTGATGCGCGGTTCGCATTTCGGACCAGTTTGCATGTTTATTTAACTTGCGTTGATGCACGGTGCTTATTTTGGACGTGTGCATATGTTTATTTAACTTGCGTTGGTGCGCGGTTTGCATTTTGGACCAGTGTGCATGTTTATTTAACTTGCGTTGGAGCGCGGTTCGAATTTCGGAGAAGTGCGCATGTTTATTTAACTTGCTCTGATGAGCCGTTCGAATTTCGGATCATTACGCATGTTTATTTAACCTGCGTTAATGCGCGGCTCTCATTTTGGAACAGTGCACATGTTTATTTAACTTGCGTTGATGTGCGGTTCGCATTTCTGACGAGCGCCCATGTTTTTTTTCACCTTTTGTGAATGTGCGGTTCTTATTTCGGATCAGTGCGCGTGTTTATTTACCTTGTGTTGATGTGCGGTTCGCATTTCGGATCAATGCGCATCTTTATTTACATTGTGTTGATAGGCGGTTCGTATTTCGGATCAGTGCGCATGTTTATTTACCTTGTGTTGATGTACGGTTCTTTTTTCGGATCACTGCGCATGTTTATTTACCTTGCGTCGATGCGCGATTTTTATTCCAGACCAATACGCATGTTTATTGTACTTGCGTTGATGAGCGTCACTTATTTTGGACAAGTGCACAAGTTTCCATAGGTTGCCTTGATGCGCGGTTCGCATTTCGGACCAGTTTGCATGTTTATTTAACTTGCGTTGATGCACGGTGCTTATTTTGGACGTGTGCATATGTTTATTTAACTCGCGTTGGTGCGCAGTTTGCATTTTGGACCAGTGTGCATGTTTATTTAACTTGCGTTGATGCGCAGTGCTTATTTTGGACCAGTGCAAATGTTTATTTAACTTGCGTTGGAGCGTGATTCGCATTTCGAACCACTGCGCACGTTTATTTAACTTGCGTTGATGCGCGGTTCGAATTTCGGAGAAGTGCGCATGTTTATTTAACTTGCTCTGATGAGCCGTTCGAATTTCGGATCATTACGCATGTTTATTTAACTTGCGTTAATGCGCGGCTCTCATTTTGGAACAGTGCACATGTTTATTTAACTTGCGTTGATGTGCGGTTCGCATTTCTGACGAGCGCCCATGTTTTTTTCACCTTTTGTGAATGTGCGGTTCTTACTTCGGATCAGTGTGCATGTTTGTTTACCTTGTGTTGATGTGCGGTTCGCATTTCGGATCAATGCGCATCTTTATTTACATTGTGTTGATGGGCGGTTCGTATTTCGGATCAGTGCGCATGTTTATTTACCTTGTGTTGATGTGCGGTTCTTATTTCGGATCACTGCGCATGTTTATTTACCTAGCGTCGATGCGCGATTCTTATTCCAGACCAATACGCATGTTTATTGTACTTGCGTTGATGAGCGGTACTTATTTTGGACAAGTGCACAAGTTTCCATAGGTTGCCTTGATGCGCGGTTCGCATTTCGGACCAGTTTGCAGGTTTATTTAACTTGCGTTGATGCACGGTGCTTATTTGGAAGTGTGCCTATGTTTATTTAACTTGCGTTGGAACGTGGTTCGCATTTCGAACCACTGCGCACGTTTATTTAACTTGCGTTGATGCGCGGTTCGAATTTCGGAGAAGTGCGCATGTTTATTTAACTTGCGCTGATGAGCAGTTCGAATTTCGGATCATTACGCATGTTTATTTAACTTGCGTTAATGCGCGGCTCTCATTTTGGAACAGTGCACATGTTTATTTAACTTGCGTTGATGTGCGGTTCGCATTTCTGACGAGCGCCCATGTTTTTTTTCACCTTTTGTGAATGTGCGGTTCTTATTTCGGATCAGTGCGCATGTTTATTTACCTTGTGTTGATGTGCGGTTCGCATTTCGGATCAATGCGCATCTTTATTTATATTGTGTTGATAGGCGGTTCGTATTTCGGATCAGTGCGCATGTTTATTTACCTTGTGTTGATGTGCGGTTCTTTTTTCGGATCACTGCGCATGTGTATTTACCTTGCGTCGATGCGAGATTCTTATTCCAGACCAATACGCATGTTTATTGTACTTGCGTTGATGAGCGGTACTTATTTTGGACAAGTGCACAAGTTTCCATGGTTGCCTTGATGCGCGGTTCGCATTTCGGAACAGTTTGCATGTTTATTTAACTTGCGTTGATGCACGGTGCTTATTTTGGACGTGTGCCTATGTTTATTTAACTTGCGTTGGTGCGCGGTTTGCATTTTGGACCAGTGTGCATGTTTATTTAACTTGCGTTGATGCGCAGTGCTTGTTTTGGACTAGTGGAAATGTTTATTTAACTTGCGTTGGAGCGTGGTTCGCATTTCGAACCACTGCGCACGTTTATTTAACTTGCGTTGATGCGCGGTTCGAATTTCGGAGAAGTGCGCATGTTTATTTAACTTGCGCTGATGAGCAGTTCGAATTTCGGATCATTACGCGTGTTTATTTAACTTGCGTTAATGCGCGGTTCGAATTTCGGACCAGTGCGCATGTTTATTTAACTTGCGTTGATGCGCAGTGCTTATTTTGGACCAGTGCAAAATTTTATTTAACTTGCGTTGGAGCGTGGTTCGCATTTCGAACCACTGCGCACGTTTATTTAACTTGCGTTGATGCGCAGTGCTTATTTTGGACCAGTGCAAATGTTTATTTAACTTGCGTTGGAGCGTGGTTCGCATTTCGGACCACTGCGCACGTTTATTTAACTTGCGTTGATGCGCGGTTCGAATTTCGGAGAAGTGCGCATGTTTATTTAACTTGCGCTGATGAGCAGTTCGAATTTCGGATCATTACGCATGTTTATTTAACTTGCGTTAATGCGCGTTTCGAATTTCGGACCAGTGCGCATGTTTATTTAACTTGCGTTGATGCGCAGTGCTTATTTTGGACCAGTGCAAATGTTTATTTAACTTGCGTTGGAGCGTGGTTCGCATTTCGAACCACTGCGCACGTTTATTTAACTTGCGTTGATGCGGGGTTCGAATTTCGGAGAAGTGCGCATGTTTATTTAACTTGCGTTGATGCGCGGTGCTTATTTTAGATCAGTGCAAATGTTTATTTTAACTTACGTTGGCGCGTGGTTCGCATTTCGAACCACTGCGTATGTTTATTTAACGTGCGTCGATGCGCGGTTCTTATTTCAGGCCAATGCGCATATTTCTTGAGTTGATGCGCGGTTCTTATTCTGGACCAGTGCGCATGTTTATTTAAGTTGCGTTGATGCGCAGTTCTTATTTTGAATAGTGCGCATGTTATTTAAGTTGCGTTGATTCAAGGTGCTTATTTTGGTCCAGTGTGCTTGCTTATTTAGCTTGTGTTGCTGTGCGGTTCGCATTTCGGACCAGCGCGCATGTTTTTTTTAACTTGTGTTGATTCGTGGTTCGCATTTTTGACCATTGCGCATGTTTATTTAACTTGTGTTGATGATCGGTACTTATTTTGGACCGGTGTAAATGTTTATTTAACTTACGCTTATGTGCGGTTCGCAATTCGGACCAGTGTGCATGTTTATTTAATTTGCGTTGATATCCGGTTCGCATTTCGGACCAGTATACGTGTTTCTTTAGGTTGCGTTGATGCGCAGTTCGCATTTTGGGACAAGTGAGCAGGTTCATTTAACTTGCGTTGACGCGCGATTTTTGTTTCGGACCAGAACGCATGTTTATTTAAGTCCCGTCGATGCCCGACTCTTATGTCTATTCAACTTGCGCATATTTATTTAACATGCGTTGATGCGCGGTTCGCATTTTGGACCACTGCGCATGCTTATTTAATTTGCCTCGATGTACGGTTCGCATTTCGGACCAGTGCGCATGTTTCTTTAGGCTGCGTTGATGCGCGGTTCGCATTTCAGACCACTGCGCATGTCTATTCAACTTACGTCGAAGCGTAGTTCATTTTTTTGGACCAGTGCGCATGTTTATCTAACCTGCGTTGATGCGCGGTGCTTATTTTGGACCAGTTCGCATCTTTATTTATCCTTCGTCGATGCGCAGTTCACATTTCGGACCAATGCGCATGTTTATTTAACTTTGCATCGATGCGGAGTGCTTAATTTGGACTACTGCGAATGTTTATTTAACTTGCGTCGATGTGCGGTGTTTAAATCTGACTACTGTGCAAGTTCATTTAACTTGCGTTTATGCGCTGTAGGAGGAGATTCATTTAATTTTTTTTTTCAAAAATTCCCAAAAAAATTCAAAAGTTTTCCAATTCACTCAAAAAGCACAAGCTGTATGCATGACCCCCTAGAGACGGCTCATATCGAAAATAAATGAATCTGATAAAAACTGTAGGAGGAAATGCATTTTGAATTTTTTTCTTCAAAAATTCTCTCATCGACTGAAAAAGACAGGCCATATTCACGACACCCTAAGCATGCCTCAGCCACAAAATAAATGATGTTTGATCAAAACTGCAGGAGAAAATGCATTTTGAGGTATTTTCATCAAAAATTCCCCCCAAAATCAAAAATTCCCAAGTCGAGTCAAATAGCACAAGCCGTATGCGAGACCTACCTAAGGATGCCTCATAGCAAAAATAAATGAAATCGGATAAAAACTGTAGGAGGAAATGCATTTTGAAGTTTTTCTTCAAAAATTTCCAAAAAATACAGAAATTGTCGGATCGACTAAAAAGCGCAAGTCGTATTCTCAACCCCTTAGGGATGCCTCAAAATAAAAAAAAAAAAAAAAAAAATGCCCGATCGACTAAAAAGCACAAGCCGTATGCACTCACACCAAGAATAAATGACATCGAATCAAAATTGTAGGGGTAGATGCATTTTGAATTATTTTCGAAATTTTTGCTTAAAAAATTCCCCAATAATACAAACTAAAAAAGCACAAGCCGTATGCACGACCCTTTAGGGGTGCCTCATACCAAAAATAAATGACATCGGGTCAAAAATGTAAGAGGAGATACATTTTAAAATTTCTTTAAAAAATCCCCAAAAATTCAAAAATCACCCGATCGAGTAAAAAAGCACAAGCCGTATGCACGACCGCTTAGGAAATCCTCACACCAAAAATAAATGACATCGAATCAAAATTGTAGGAGTAGATGCATTTTTTTCAAAATTTTTGCTTAAAAAAATCCCCAAAAATACAAAAATTGTCCGATCGACTAAAAAAGCACAAGCCGTATGCACGACCCTTTAGGGGTGCCTCATACCAAAAATAAATGACATCGGGTCAAAAATGTAGGAGATACATTTTTAATTTTTTTCTTTAAAAATTCGCCAAAAATTCAAAAATAACCCGATCGACTAGAAAAGCACAAGCCGTATGCACGACCCCTTAGGGATGCCTCACACCAAAAAATAAATGACATCGAATCAAAATTGTAGGAGGAGATGCATTTTGAAACAAAGTTTACAGCGAACTAACTAACTAACTAAATAACTAACGGACGCCACCCGCAAACCGATAGGAATACCCCAGCTTACGTGTACCGTAAGCTGGGCTAAAAACTAGGTTATTGACCGCGGACTTTGAGAAAAGTAGGGCGCGAAGACGAAGGTCAATAACCTACTTTTTTATCACAACTGAGTGCTCCTATCCCGTTTTATTAATACCCTTTCTCATAGAAAAGTTTGCTAAAGTGCATAAAACGAGAGACAGAGAGAAAAAAACGGTTTGTTTAACATTCGAATATAGTGGTCGCCTGGCTGGTTAATTGCATTGGGCTGCTTGTCAATGGATATTCCCCTGAGTAACAACATAGCCATATTTGGTAAAACACTTTTTGTTTCATTCTGGAAGAAAAAAAAATTGATCAATAGACCATTTTTGTTTGACGTTTGCAATTCAGCACTTTTTGTGCAGCACAGTCACGTGTCGCCACGTGGGTTTTTGTGTTTGTTTTTTGTTTTTTTCTGTCTCATTGATCGAAGTAGCCGAGGTTCGAGTCCCGGCTACACCACGTTACTTTTTAAAAAAAAAAATCCAGTTCCCTGTTATATTTTCAATTTAAATAAAATAAGGTACCCCCCTGTTGAATAGATGATTATTAATATTTCTTAAATGAATATCTATACAGAGAAGATATTTCACACAAATGCCCTTGAAAGCACTTTCAGCCAATTTAGGCGTAGATCAATGCCCATGGTGATAAACGGTGTAAGAGGCACGACGCGAATCAGTGTGTGCTCGTACAAACTCCGTGTGTACGCACACCATAACGCACTCGTACATAATAGTCAATTCGTACGAATCTGGAATTGTATGGCAAGGGCCTCAACAAAAAATTACTCCGCCGCTTCCGAGCGGGCAATAACACTTTAGTTATCACACACGGTATTGCCCGCTTGAACACGCTAATGCTAACGACCAATTGTCATTACCCGTTATGTCATGAAATAGCCCACGCCAAGAAAAGCAAGTCGCACGAAGGTAGCAAAGCGTACCTTCCTCTCTAAAACGGTAATGCGGGTATCTCACCTACAATTGACATTTCCTTCATATTTTCACAGTTTAATGCTTTAAAGGTATTAGGAGGTCACCGATGTTATATGAGGAAATAAAGACACTGAAAGGTCATGTGCTTTTACCACAGAAACCATTGGGAAAATCAAGAAATTTCAATCAAAATGCAAAATTCACACATAATCACAATTGACAATTGCCTCATTTTTTCCCTGTTTGACGAACACGTCATACGAAATGTTGTAAGCAAATAAAAAATATATGTCACCGTATCAATAAGAGAATTATACAATCTTTTTGACAAAATCCCGTTGACTCGATGGATAAATGGTGAAAACAGTGAAATATGATTTTAATGGACCATATATCAACACAGGCCCTTCTAGGAACAAAATATCAATACAGACCACTTTTGGACACGACCCTATTTGTTTTTGAAAAGAATTTTTCGATCTAGACGGATTTAGTAGTTATTTATACTGTGTAAAACATGGATTCAAACTCAGCGATATTCAATGTAATGCGCATTTCGGTCGCTAGATGGCGCAGAGATACCCGCATTTCCCTTTAATGAAAGTACATGCATCTTTACCGCTGTTGTTATTCCCAGTATACGGCATCTATGTAATGAGCTGACAAAAAAAAGCACTACCTTTGCAGGCTGATTGGGTAGTTGGTATCATTCGGCGTCGGCGTTGGAATACTGTTCATGGTAGAGTTGAGTGATGAGGTCGACGAGGCTAAGGGACTATTATTCGTGTCAGTTGCCGCACTACTTTTGCTGGTGACTTGCGAGCCACCGGTCAAATAACTCACCAAGCCGAACCCACTCATAATCTTATCCATCTGTACAACAGAGCAAATGCTTTAACTACACCACAGAGAAGACCTACACGTTCTACTACACAAACGCGAACCGAGACTTTGGACTAAAACTCGCTATTTCAATGGTTTTTTTTTCTTCTTCTAATCTCGCCAAAATATTAAAGTGGCGCCAAAGAATGCTACGTATACAATACGCAGAAAACGAAGTGGAGAGGGGGTTAGGGGCGTAAAACAAAGAGAGGTGGGTGGGGGAAAACAAAGTGGAGGGGGTGTAAAACAAAGTGGGGTGGGTGGGGGTAAAACAAAGAGAGGTGGGTGGGGGAAACAAAGTGGAGGGGGTGTAAAACAAAGTGGGGTGGGTGGGGGTAAAACAAAGTGGGGTGGGCGGGGGGGGGGGTACAACAAAGTGGTGTGTGGGAGGGGGGGGTAAACAAAATGAGGTGGGGGTAAAACAAAGTGGAGGGGGGTAAAACAAAGTGGGGTGTGTGGGGGGGGGGGTAAAACAAAGTGAGGTGGGGGGGGGGGGGGGGTTAAAACGAAGTACCATGGTGTCGGATTCGCCAGTCTTGCTACCAAAACATGGATTCTTGAGTAGATCCAGGTCCGGAAAGCTGGATTGTCCTGATAAAGAAAAATAAACAGATTAGTTACAGGAAGACCCCAATATGCTTACTTATTCAACATATATCTGCTTTTATAATAAACCCATTCCTCCCACCCAACCCAACCTCCTCCACCCCCTCCATCTCGTACACCTTCCAAATTGTGTTCACTAAAGCCCCTTTTTAGACCAACTTCACACATACACGAAAGTAATTTTCTACATACATATCTTAATTCATCCAGAATGCCATTGCATTTTTCCCCTCTTTTTTTTTCCTTTACGTATATTTTTTAGATATCTAAGAATCCTTACTTTTGTTCTTGTTGGATAGAATTCAGCTGCTGCAGTTTTCCCCGCTGCTCGTTCTCTACCCGTTCTATCATGTCTTTGAGTACCCCCATATAGGCGTTAAACTAGAACATACACGTCAGTGTTCGCAATTGCCAAGTATCAGGTTAGTTTCTGAGCATTACCTGACTCCCTAAGTATTCCCTAAGTTCCCAAATTTGACCATCTTTTTAGCGCCATGCTTTTTTTTTTTTTTTGGAGGATCCTCAGGAATTTTTTATGTATGCCTAAGCTAATAAGTATTACCTGACTTCCTAAGTATCCCTAAGTAAATAAACCAATCACATCGTTGCAATCCAGAAAGAAAGCCAATTTGGTTTCTCATGTAAAATGGACAGTCGGTTTAGCTTTTTTTTTTCTGTTAAAAATCTGGTTTCATTGTGTTTTCTTTGTTACACTTATATTCAGGTTTTAGTCCTGGCCTGTAATATTTTATATATAATAATAATAATAATAATAATAATAATAATAATAATAATAATAATAATAGTAATAATAATAATAATATCATTATTATTATTATTATTATTATTATTATTATTATTATTATTATTTTGTGTTATTAATATCATAACATTTTTTATTATCGTTTTGGCATTTATTTGTTTGTTTATTTTATTTTTATTTTAAACTTACCTGTGCCAGATTAAGGTTATTGTCAATGACGAGAGGGAAGAGATGAGGAATGACCTTCGTGGCCAGGATGTCCTTGGTGATGCCCAGCTTCTGGTGTGTCAAGGCCACTTGATAAATACCTACAGGAGATAACACAAACACTGCCAAATAAATGCTTCACACCGCAAATAAGGCGGTTTGTTTTTTTTGTTTTTTTTTTTGTTTTTTTTTTACAGTTTTTTTTTCTCCGGCGAGGTTTTATCTTAAAGTTTCTCACCACTTCGTCTTATTATTGACTTGAAAATTCAGCAATACAGAAGTGTGACGTGGAGGGATCAGTCAGCATCTGCGCTGCTGCATCATGAGGAACAGTTTCTCCCGTGTGCCCAATACGATCGGAATGCCAGACAAATAGTCTCACTCATGGGACAAATAAGGATTCCTGCATACCCTCCTCACATGCCCAATAGTATGGGACTAACTCTCTCCCTCTCTACTAACCTAACATGCTCATCAGGACGGCCGGCTCGCGGGATGGGATGGACTGCAGAATGGGAATGATCTCATCCAGGACGAACCACTTGTCCATGTATTCCAGGAGCTTGCCGATACACACCAGACAATTCACACGCACCTGTAACGAGCAAACCTCGCTGAAGCTTGCTGAACACTTGTCCGTTCAGATTCAACCGCAGGGTTGAGATTTCGCGGTCGCCCGTTCGCCCGTGGCGACCAACTTTTGGCTCGGGCGACAACTTTTTCGAGTGGCGACTAACTTTTTTTTGAGTATTTTCAGATAAATTTTGGATAATTGCGCCGGGCGACCAGAAAATTTTACGAAGTCTCAACCCTGCAACCGTAAAAACAAAAATAGGGCCTACTTCTACCAGGCATAAAAAAAATAAAAAATTGACGGCGACGACGGCGGAGCAGTTTTATGGAATGGCTATTTGGGATTTTTGAGTACTTTTGCGCGAGGACCTTTTTTTTTGTGTGTGTAATAATTAATATCATATCTTAATTACTTAATAATTTTCGTGGACCTCTTATTTAAATGCAATACGCTTCATCTTACCAATCCCCACTCTCGCCCCCCTCTCCCCCCTCCCACCTCTCCCCCCTCCCACCTCTCCCCCCTTCCCCTCCCTGAGAAAAAAGCGCGCATACGTTGAGCAGGGAGGTGCCGAGGCAGAGACGCTTGATGCGCGGGATCAGTGAGTTCTTCATGGCCGGGTAGTCAATCAGGCTGGCGAACGTCGGCAAGATGCTCAGGCACAGCTCCTGTCAATCACAATGACGTCATGTCACTCATGTCCTGTAATTGGCGCGTGCTGTCGTGCAGCAGCGGATCCTCCTTTCCTCTTCCCCAACCCACCCGCCTACGAAGCCTACGGACAACCTGTATCTGCAGGTTACTGGCCTACCCCCTCCATTCCCTTCCTCCTCC